>OVAN01001997.1:0-36280 GCA_900406275.1 Anastatica hierochuntica | reverse complement strand
GAATATTGAGAAAGAGAGAGAGAGAGAAGATTAAGAACAAGGAAGACTTTTTGGTTCATTCCATGATACTTCCACCATTACATTGTATGGTCTTTTAAAATAAAGACCAAAATTATTTGAACAATAAAGAAATAAACAACAATATAGTACAAGTCATAAATGAAACTCCTCTAGTTGAAAGGGACTTGACACTAACGGCTAGTAGCTAGAGAAAGGGACTTGACACTAACGGCTAGTAGCTAGAGAAAGGGACTTGACACTAACGGCTAGGAGTCATAAATGATGCTCTTTCTTCCTTTTCCAATGCATTGTTGACTTCTTCTTTTAGCTTTAGTTGTTTATTTATTAAGACTTAATCTATCCTTACATGATTAATAACATGTAAGTAGATTTAAATCTTAATACAATTTCCATATCATGTAAATAAAAGTAGGATGTAGTCTTCATTATTTTTATTTATACTTGAAAAAAAATTATTTGATTGGTCGAAGGACCGTAAAGACTAAAGACACTTGACACAAAAAGAAAAAACTGACTCAGACAACAGATTTTAATATTGAATAATTGAATAAAAAGCATGTATAACTATTTGATATTTCTGTTTTTACTTAAAAATGATGGTTTATGTAGTAACGATGGTCTTTAACTAAATTTTCGAATACTTCCATCTCCAAAACAATTAAACACGGAGTAAACGAAGAGATCTTAACAACAAAAATGGAGTTAAAAACAGATGAATCACTGGGTTAAAGAAAGATCCTGAAAAAAAAACAATTTATCGGTCTACAGAAACTGTACAGACATGGAAAAGAGAAAGAACCCTTACTTGCTTGGAGCTAAAGTCTATGCATAGACAAGAAGACAAGAAGCTAAGTGGACACGACTCAAGAAGACCCATAAGAAAAAGGCTACCTAACAGTCTTCTTATTAACACTCCTATGCCTTAAGTGTGTGTAGTAAGAAGACTATTCCAACAAACTACCAAAAGAATCATATTTTGATTCTATATGCATCTCTATCTGATTATATATATATGTATATATGCACTTTCTTTGTACACCAAACTTATTCCTATCGGTTCACCACGAAAACCCTTGTTTCCGCGGCTGAAATCCTTCATATAGTTTTAAGACACCAAGCTTGTAGTGGCTATACACATGACATGATGATAGGGTTTAAGATAGCAGAAGCACCAGCCCTGAAAACTTCTATTCTCCTTTGCCCTAGGATCCACTTTCCCGAAAGCAAACCCTTTTTTGACTTCTACGGTGAGCAAGACTAATTATGACCTGTAACACCGGTAATTTGGTGAGGTCGAAAAACATTTGCAAATAATGAAGCTATAAGAGGCATTGGAAGAAACAAGGTTTACCTCTAGAATGCAAAAATAAATAATGCGCAAAGCTTAAGCAGGAAGCTTGCCACTGATCAGAGTAGCAATTCACTGTCTTTTAACTTCTTTCTCCTTTCTGCAGTCTTCAAGGAATATTAGCTGAGAACCAAAATGGATAACATCGATGTGGTGTAAGTGTGTCTATCATCTCCAATCCAAGTTAAACGCCCCAACACAAAAATAAGAATTGCTTACTTTGATTGACTTTTTCACCCTGTTGTTTGATCAGAACCGCTACTTTGCATATACTGAGGAGTCTGGACAATGATATGTGGCTGCATTGGAGATGAGGCTGGAGGGTAAGGAGATTGGATAGCAGACATAGGTGAAGCAGCACTGGGCCCACCAAGCTGCAGAACATGACTTCCTGGATGCGAATAACCCTGAACAGCTGCATAACCGTGACCGCCTGGAACAGTTTGACTCAATTGACCGTATTGATAACCCGGTGAGTTAACTGCCCCAGGTACTCCATAAACTTGAAGGTACTGTTGACCCATGTAAGGACCATAAAAGCCCTATAACACCATGTAGACAAGGTATGAGATATATAACTAAAAGGAGTTGCAACAATTTGAGAAGCCTACCTGAGACTGTGAGTACATGTAATCAGGTCCATATGGTGTAGCCCTGAGAGAACACCAAAAATATCAATTAAAATTAGAGATGGATGGAAGGTTGTGCTAAACACTCAAAGAGAATCCAAAGAAGAAGAGTAGAGTCGCGATTATACAAAAATGCAAAGATACATTGTACTACGAAAAGAAGATACTAAACTAAAAGAAAAGATCCTAAAAGACCACTCCAATTGTTCCATCCTAAATTTATATCATTTTGGCCTTCTAAAAACCAAAACGATTCATGCCCTTGCCTGTCAATACAAATTGAGCTCGGCTACATATCCTCTGCAATTATTTTTGTATTCCTGCAAGATTACCAATCACAACATGTCACATCACAGTACTAGACTCAAGAACCCTAAGTGGCAGACGATAACTATCAGCCCCTAGCACGTTAGGTTATCAAGTGATTGACCATGCTGTGATCGGAAAATGCCACTTGATCAAAGTGACTGAACAAATGTTCCACCTTTGTGAGATGGACTACTAAGTAGACATTACAGCTGGTTAGCTCTTCACATCACGACTGTTACAACAGATTTACAGTGGCAAAAGCAACTTATAAACTTAAAAATTGCATAACTCACCCGTAAGGGTACATCACTCCTTGCTGGTAGCTATAAGCAGGTGCTTGATGGTATGGATGGCTTCCAAAAGGTGCACCGCGAGGACCCTGTACACTTGCAACATATGGGGAACCAGGTCTCATTCGTCCTAACATTAAAAGACGATGCAAAAGGTTTACACGGTATGATCCACCAAAAGATATAATGTTTCACCAAATCAGCAAGTAAAGCGAGAAACAAGAATAGATGAGATTGACCAGGAACGTTGGGTATCACTGCATATTGCATTGGAAGCCGAGGTCTCCCAAGAGAAGCCAGATTACAATTCGCTCGTCTCCCATCAATAATAGGTGTTGGATCGGCACAGGCTCTCCTAGCAGCCTCTGGATCTCGGAAAGTCACCTAGATCATCCATACAAACCATTTAGATAGCGCTCAGTCATTCTTACAATCATAACTCCTCTAGTTAGAATGCACAAGTAAGTAGCAAAGATAGCTACATAGGTTTCAGTAAAACAAGTATTTACAAACTCAACTTCTTGAGAAGCTAGTCCCTAAGGTTTACCAAAAATATCACTACAATTACATATCCAAAGCAAGACTTTTACAGCCATGTAATGCCTAAGCATGTTCGCAGAGAATGTTCATTACAAGCAGCAATAAACAAAGACAACAAGAGCAAAGTGGAGAAAAGAGAGGATACTCACAAAGCCGTAACCTTTGGATCGACCAGTGTTCTTATCGGTAATAACGACAGCCTCAAGGATCTCACCATACTGATCGAAATGCCGACGAAGAGTCTCGCTTTGAGTCTCCCACGCAAGGCCACCCACGAAGACCTTAGTAAAAGTTGTATCACCAAAAGGGGAATTCAAGTAATGAAACCCAGAACCAGGAATCGAATGATACGCCATAATTAGAATCGGAGAGAGAGACAAAGGAAGGATCGATTCTAAGTGAGACTAAAACTCTTGACCCTAGTAAACCCTAGACAAAGTTTGAAACTTTTTAAACCTCAAGAGAGTAAAGATGGAAAAACAGAGCCCCTCGAATCGAAAGGGGAGATTCTAGGGTTTACCCCCAAGAGAAGAGAGAAAAGAAAAAGGAAAAAGTAAGATCGGACCCAATGAAACCTAATAAAGGATCATTCTAACAAGTAATGATCATGAAAGAGAAAGGGAAAAAAAAAAAGAGATAAAATTTCCCGGGAAAAAAAAACAGAAAAATATATTAAAAAAAAGTTAGAAACTTTGAAGAATGGGCCAAGAGGAAGAGTAAGTTTGGTGGTGCCGGTAGGTAAACAGAAGGATGGGTCCTAGGCTTTCTCAATTGTTAATCGCAACGAATGATAAAACCCAGAAACGAGAGAGACAATTCGTATACGAGTTCTAAATCGAAAGCAGAGGAGGGAAAGAGATGAAGAAGAATCACTCTGATTTGAGGATTTTAGATGAATAGGGGGAAAAAAGGTGTGATCCGGGGAAATTTCGTTGATGATGATGAAGAAGAAGTTGGTGATGACGACGATGATGCGTGATTATGATGAAGGATGATTCATGGAACTGTTCTAGAGAGAGAGAGATGGTTCTTCTTGGCTCTCATAAGAAATGGGTCCCGCTCAAATTTATATTACGTAATTAACGCTGTAATTAATTAGTTTTTAATTTTATTACACTATGCGAGTGAATTATCTCGTGAATTTTATCGGTTTCAAGCAAATTTGTGGTTAAAGTGTAAAATGCGTCTGATATGTTCCTTTTTTTCTCTATCACCGACCGAGTCTGTAACGAAACAAATTCAATGTTTCATTAATTATCATTAGTTTTTTTTTTAAATTGTATAACCTTTAATCTTCGTAATTACTCTAATTACCAGAAGATAATGCGATGTTGTACTCTCTAATTATTGTTCTTTTTCCTCCAAAATCTTGGGGAATGTTGTATGAAAATTCAAATGGATAAGCCTTATGAGACCATAGGACCTACTGACTCATAAAAGTTGAGAAAAAGACTTTCCGCGGCAATAGTTGTTTGGTTTTTTTTTTCCTCATCTAATTCAGCTATTTATTGTATTATACAAAAAGAAAACAAAAGTAGAAAGACTGAGTTTGTATATAAGCATATCATACGCCGGGAAAATTATTTCTCTATGTTGGAGTTTAATATAGAAATTACAAAAAAAAAATGTTATAGAGAATTTGGTCTTATGAAAGTAAAAGATAAATAAATAGAATTTAGTAATTTAGATTAATTAATTAAGTAAAGAGAATTTAGTCGGAGTAATCAACAGTGGATGAATTTCGAGTATGGTTAATTAATTAATTAATGATAAGCTTAGGTTAATGGATCTCCTGTCTAAACGTAGGCCCACAAGCCCATGAAAAGCCTTGCCTATTATTTTGTTCAAACTAAACCAAAACAGTAAAGAAAAAAAAACATATTCAACCGCACTCTAAATCTTATTTTAATATGGAATTTGCATTAAAATTTACTAAACCCATTCATTCTATTGGTTATTGCATTTTAAATAATACTTTAGAATGAGTCACTACTTTATATTAGAATCATTCTACTTTACAGTAAAAATTTGAATAATAGGCTGGAGATGGCCATTGAATAGACAAACACTTGAAAATAAGCATCATATATACTTTTTTGTGTACAAAGCATCACGTAGTCATATTTATTTTGTTAGTGTAAAATTCCACTTACCATTAATTACTTGTTACGCACATAGCATCCTGTGAGATGGGAATCTAGGATATGCGAGGCTTGATTTTACTATATGTGCCTCTGATTATAATTACACGTTAACACGTTATCTTAAGAGATCCTTGGATTTTAAAATCCTTAAAACTTCTTTAACATCTAGTCGTCATAATGTAATATCAATCTATATTGTTTGTAGAATCTATCTTTATGCAATTCTATGAGCTGTGAGAAGTATCGATAAACCGCGTGAAGTTGATCGATAACACAATACATCAAACTTAAATTTTCGATCTAAGACAACTGTTATGGTTGATTGCAAGACAACAGAGGATCAACACACAGAGATGGGAGGGTGGAAAAAAACACCTGTGTCTCTCAACCATCTCTTGATTTGAAATTGGCAGGGGGCTTTAACGGTCACGATCTCCATCTTTGATCAGAAGATAAGATGGGAGAAACCGTGGAAGAATCAGCGAAACCACGAGACACAATACTACTAAAACCACCACTGACCAGCATGAGTATGCAATGCCTAAGGGCTGTTCTTCACAAACTGTCACAATGAGAGTGAGTTCAGATTTTAGAAGGAGCACTTACACTAGCTTGCAAGTTTTACGTTGCAAAAGAAGAGGATCAATGGTCATTGCACTTGCCTATGTTGTAAATGATGAACGACCGTTCTTTCAAATCCGGTATAGCCACGATTCCTTCAGGTTCCACCGTCACCAAAACATACAATCCGTCCTCCTAAATCAGAAAACAAAATGGACTTATGTCAATTTTCAAGTTGTAGGAACTGATTGAAAGTGACTGCAATACCTTATTATGAACATCTTCAAGACTTTCGGATTTAAAGATCAGTTTCTCAGTGTTTAGTAACCTCCTCATCTGATTCATCTTCAAACCCATTACACCATTTCGCAATAGTTGCAAAGAAAATTGAGCCGGTATCTATCATCATAACAACAAAGATCATATTATCGACAAGCACACCAAACAAACTAGTGAAACAAACAACAAGAACAAGAGAACAAATTTGACATACAGAAGCTGGATACGAGATCTTGACTTCATACCAAGAATTCGATTTAAGCCCTTCTAATTTGTAAACTCGAGATCCAGATTGCAATGGCAGAGTCTCCTTCCATAGTTCCTTCCCAACATATAAAGTTTTCCCATCAAACCTAAAGATAAATATATCACTTGATAACATCAATTTCTACTGTAAAAACAACGAATCGAAGATAATAATGTGAGGTTTTTAAAATCACTAACAGGCTCTCATGGCTGTAACAAGGCACAGAAACTATGAAGACGATGAGACAAAACAGCAAATAGCATTCTCTAACTCGTATCTCGAGCATCCTAAAACCAAACACCTGAAAGAATCCACAACGAAGAATCAATTCGACTTCAGCTTCATGTTTCTGAATCAATCTCTGCAAATTGTTTTCTCAGCCACGGAACACGAAGCTAAAGATAAGAGATTGAACACACACTGAATAGAGTGAAATTACCCGCGATCAGATTCTCGCCGGAGATGTCAGATTATTGGCGCGCCTCCTTGATAAGATTCCGGCGACTTCGGATGCTGGTTTTAAAAAAATCGCCGTAGACGACGATGAACGAGAGATGCGATGATGCGTGAGATATTTTCTTGAGATTGGGCCTTCAATAATTAAATGATTAAGGCCCAATTTAATATAAGTGGACAGAAAATTGAAATAACAATATATCCTGACCGTCCACGTCAGAAGTTCTTCACGTGGGTACATGTCCACGTCACTATGCCACGTGGCAAATTTCTTTTTGTCCTGTCTTGTGTGGGGTCCTCTTTATGGGCCCAAATTCGAAATACAGAAAGTCCAAAACAGTCAGGTGGACATGTGGGCCCTGTTATTAAAACCAAATTGGCAATTTGCCCATGTTGATTCCTTTTTACTAAAATAGTTAAGAGAATTCTAATCAATAAAAAATCATTTGCCTTTAGTTTTTTTTTCACTATAGAGATTTTACATTTAACAAAACTTTTTTTTTTGGTTTTAGAAAAGCATATAGGGTGAATTTTGTGAAAAACCATACAAAAACATTATTTAATTTTGTGGGAGTCTAAAAAAAATTTAAATAAAATATTGGATGTTTACTACAATAATGCCCCTATTTGGTGGTCGACAAAAAAAGCAGAAAAAAAAAATTGGAGGTAAAATGTGTAATTTGGTTTTTTTGAAGAATTAAAAATTAATTAATAGTTTTTGTTGGTATATTTGTTATAATTTGCCAAGTACATATTATAATTTCTTTAGTCTAATTTTTTTTGTCAACTTCTTTATTCAAATTTAAAAACATTTTGTACTTCACCAAATAATTATAATATGTGTGTATGTAATCTATAATGGCTTGTTCAGTAGGAAAAATAATGAAAGAGACATTAATTTTGATAAGACGTTTGGTTTTCTTTTTCTTTTTTTGTTTTTTTTTGTTTTGCGGCTTTATAATTAAAAAAATTTAAAATTTGGTGGATGGGGTGGTGGCAGATCATAAGTCGCCAAAAGAAGTGAGAATGGGATTGAGAATTATTGAAAAAGTTGACCCGTAATTTCTGATTGATCACAACTGCTTTTGAATTTATTTATTGTAATCTAGTGGAGAACACTAATGTAAATAGAGAAAGGCTTGTGGTCTGGTGGTAAGGAGACGGGATTTAGTGGCAAACACTATCAGGGTTTGATCTACCTGTTACGCAGAAACTAAGTCACATTGTTCCTTCTTACCCACATGGATATGGACCCTTGCTTTCGGTCCATTTGAATACCCAGTGAAAGAGTCTATTCGTGGGCTGGCCTCACATCCTGAGGGTTATGTCTAGTTCATCATTAACATGAATTTAACCTTTTTCTTATAAAAAAAAAAACACTAACGTAAATATATTTTACTAGCTCCTCTCCATAAAAATAATATACACACAACTTATTTTTTTATAATAAGGAATGTATATTTGGATACCAAGTTCTCCAAACTGATAGGAGCAATAAAATACAGTTTCGTTTTATGAAAATGTAAAGTCAAAGTGGTAAGAGTTAAATAATCCTTTATAGTTTTGTTGGTAACATAGTAAAATGGAAGTTACGTAGCAACTAGTAAGCGGTTGCTCCACCACGTATGAGTATATACCACAGCATAATAATATTATACATAATCCATCTTATAGAATGCTAATATATAAAGCAAACGAAGCGGGACACGTTACATTCCCTGCCACAAACGAAATAGTATGTCTTTTTTTTTTTCACCACGAAATAGTATGTCTTGATTAATAATTTGATATAAAGAGCTTGATTAGACATTTTGATTGATTTACTTTTTCTGTTATAGGAATTTTATACATCCATATGCGACTAGCGTGAATAGATTCAATACAATAAAGTCTCCAAAATAAGGATTATTATTGGACTGATTGGTAGGGGTTGTGGCCGTAGGTTGTGACAGTAGATTTTTAAGATTTTTTGCTGTAAAAACTTTTGGTTGTAGAGAATATGGCTGTTACTTTTAAAATTAATAAAAATTTGATTGTTACCGAAAGCTGTAATAGATGCGACTTTTATTTGAAATATATATTTTTGAAATATAAATTATGTTTTAACTTTCATTTTATTAATATTAAATTTAAAATTAGACAATATTTAATACATTTTGTTATTGACAAAATATACAAAAGCATAAACTATAAAATAAATGTTTAGAATATACTAATTTCGTCTAAACTTATTTTTCATAAATTGATTTAATAAGCAAAAATTTCTTTAAGGAGTGGGATAAATTGAACAAAATTTGGTTGAAGTTGTTCATCATCCATATTATTATGATAAATATTGTATTGGCTCCTTAACAAATCTAAATAATTTTTTGCATTTTTCCAACTCATATAGATTAATCCTACATGAATAAAGACTGGTATAGTCTTTTCCCATACACTATCATTGAGTATCTAAAGATGTGGGGTTCGGACCACAGACCATTAGTGGCCAACATTCAAAAAATTTCCCAAAAATTTGGGAGATCCTTCATGTTTGATAAATGGTGGATAGGTAAACATGGGCTAAAGGAAGTAGTATCAGAAGGGTGGGGCATGAATATGTCAGATTCGATAAAACCTCTGACTCACCGTATCCAGAGCTGTCGTCGGGCCATTTTAACCTGGAAGAAAGGCACCATGTCCAATACGGAAAAACTCATAGAAGAACTCAAAGAGTATATTGATCAAGCTCATTATGACGAAAATACTTCTTATGAAACATTAAAGGATTTAAAAGATAAACTGAACAAGGCATTCCATGAAGAAGAAGTACTCTAGAAGTAGAAAAGCAGGATCAGCTGGCTTAAAAAGGGATATAAGAATACAAAGTTCTTTCATGCCTCGACCAAACAAAGAATAGCCAGAAATCGGATTATGGGATTAAAAGACCATGATGGGGCATGGATAATTATGCGGCTGGAATCGAACGAGTGGCGGTGGGCTATTTTAGGGAACTGTTTTCCTCCTCAAATTTGAGAGAATATGATCGAGTTATAAACAATATTCTTGTGAAGGTTACAGAGACAATGAATGGAATTTTAACAAAGGAGTTCTCCGAGGAAGAAATAAAGAAAGCTTTATTCTCAATAAAACCGGAAAAAGCCCCAGGTCCAGATGGGATGACTGGCCTCTTTTACCAACAATTTTGGGATGTTATAGGCAAAGATCTCATTAGTATGATGAAGATTTTCTTCGAGAGAGGAAAGTTTGAAAGAAAGTTGAATGAAACTAATATTTGTCTGATTCCAAAAACGGATAGACCAAGTGATATGGCCGGTTTCATACCTATTAGTCTATGTAATGTAGGATATAAATTAATATCCAAAATTCTTAGTCGCCGACTAAAGAAATTTCTTCCGGAATTGATTTCCGAGACACAATCGGCCTTTGTGGTTGGTAGACTGATTACGGATAACATCCTTGTTGCGTAAGAAAACTTCCACGCCTTGAGATTCAATCCGGCATGTAGAAAAAAGTTTATGGCAATCAAAACTGATATGAGCAAGGCGTGTGATCGAGTGGAATGGGGGTTCTTAAGAGCTCTTTTGCTAAAGATGGGCTTCAACAGTCGATGGGTAGGGTTATGAGCTGTATTACTATAGTGTCATACCAGGTTCTATTAAATGGGGCCCCCAAAAGCCTTATACGACCAACCCGGGGTATCAGACAAAGAGACCCGATATCCCCATATCTATTTATACTGTGTACAGAAGGCCTAGTCGTACAACTAAAAGATGCTGAAAGGAACGAGAGGATACATGGTCTCAAAATCTCTCGCGCTGGTCCTCCGGTTGCACATCTCCTTTTCGTAGATGATAGCCTTTTCTTCTGTCACGCTGATGAGACAGAAAGCAAAGAGATTATTGACATCATCCGTTATTATGACGAAGTTGCAAGACAAAAGATTAACCTTGCAAAATAATCAGTGATGTTCTGACATCTACAAAATCAATCATCAAATCAACCTTAGGAATATACCAAGAAGGGGGTATGGTCACACACCTTAGATTACCTAAAAAAATATGTGGGTCTAAGGCGCAAGTATTTGCTTTTGTCCAAGATCATCTCCAGAGCCGAATTAACACCTGGTCGGCAAAATTCTTGTCAAAAGGTGGAAAAGAGGTGATGATCAAGTCAGTGGCGCAAACACTTCCGACTTATATAATGTTGTGTTTTTTGCTTCCCAAAACAATATGCTCTAAGCTAAGTAGCGCAATAGCTAAACTCTGGTGGAGCACGAAGTCCGATGGAAGGGGAATTCATTGGATAGCATGGGATAAGCTGTGTGTACAATTATCAGAAGGGGGACTAGGGTTCAGAACCTTCGAAGATTTCAACTTAGCCCTTTTAGCAAAACAATTATGGAGATTATTACGCTATTCTAACTCCCTTGTGAGTAGAGTCTTGAGAGGAAGGTACTACCGATAAGACAACCCCTTGGAGATCTCAAAATCCAATCAGCCGTCATATGGATGGCGAAGTATTTTAGCAGCAAAACCTCTCCTACTTTCGGGACTTTAAAAAACTATTGGGTCGGGTATGACCACCAAGGTTTGGAGCAAACCTTGGATCTCCGATATTCCGGCTAGACCCCCTATGAGAGTAAATGCCGAGAAAGATCCTCTATTGTATGTTAATGACCTTATGGACCCAAGTACAAAAGAGTGGAAAATTGATCGTCTAGAGGATCTATTTGCCCAAGAAGATATTAAGTGCATCAAAAGAATAAGACCAACTAAAAATTATTCTAGAGATGATTATAGTTGGTCATTCACCACATCTGGGTATTGCACAGTTAGATCAGGATACTGGGCCGCGAGAGATTTATTTCGCATTGCTTGAGACCACCCTGTTCAGGGACCTACAGTGGAAACACTTTTGGCACAAGCTTGGAAATTAAAAACTACACGAAAACTAAAACATTTCGTGTGGCAATGTTTATCAGGATGTTTGACAACATGCCAAAGGCTACATTACAGACACATAAGTAAAGATAAAGGTTGTCCGGTATGTGGCATTGAAGAAGAATCGATAAATCACATGTTGTTCGAATGTCGTCCTGCAAGATAAGTGTGGGCACTAGCGTCTATTCCCTCATCTCCATCCATGTTCCCTCGACCTTCCCTTTACGAAAACTTCTCATATCTCTTCTGGGAGGCAAAGAAAATTGGAACAAATGAGGCAACTTTACATGCTTTCCCCTGGATTTTATGGTTTATCTGGAAAGTAAGAAATCGCCTCGTCTTTGACAACTTTTGGGAACAAGCACAAAATATTCTAGACCACGCCACACAAGAAGCAGACTTTTGGAGCAAGGCGAACGAAAGTGCACAAGAAGTGGACCCAAAAGCACATGAAGAAACCGAGACCCTTGAGGCTAATCCCATGACTCCTTGGACTGAAGAAACGCATGTATGTCAGGTTGATGGCTCTTAGAGTGATGAAGCTGCTTTTAGTGGATATGGATGTACATACTCTATTGGAAGGCAAATATGTCAAACATGATATCGAAGTGCACTAGCTAATCTCTCTCTTCTCCACGCAAAGTTGGAAGCACTGATGTGGGCTACGAAATGTATGATTGCATTTTCTGCGGTGGAGACTATCTTTGCAACAGATTGTATGCAACTGATCTCAATGGTATCTAAACCAGAGGATTGGCTAGTATTTGCATCAGAACTAGAGGATTTCCAATCTTTAAGAAGTGTTTTCCCTTCGTTTCATATTTTCTATATTTCTAGAAACTTGAATGTTGTGGCAGACAATCTTACCAAAACGGCAAAGTTAAAAAATGTAATTGTTACCCATGTAAGCACCACGGTTGCCTCGCTCCTCTTAAAAAGGAGTCATGGTCCGAAAACTTAAGAAATGGGTTTTGACGGAAAAAAGGTTAATCCTACGTGTATGTATAATATAATATACATATATAATACAAACTTCAACAAAAAATGTGTGTGTGTATATACATATATATATATGTGTGTGTGTGTTATAGTTCATGGATTATCTAATACTAACAATGATGATATTGAAAAAAAATAGAATTTTGTAATAAAATGGATCTCAAAAGAAAGATAAAAAATACATTTGATTAATCTAATCAAAATATTTTTGTGATAAAAAATATATAAACTTGTAGAAAGTGTTAAAGTTTATTTGTGGAGAAGAAAAAAGGTTTGTAAAAAAAAACAAGGAGAAAAAAGAAAAGGTTGTAAACACTTTAAAAAAATAAGTCAAAAAATTTTGATTGGCTACAAAATTGTTGTTAAGACTATAAAACTGAATCACAACTTCTACAACAAAAAACCAATCAACCCCTAGATTTAGTCTTTTATTAAGAGCTAAAGCCACCTATTTTGGAGGAGATTTTGAAAAGGAAATATGATTAATGCCAAAATAGCTGGAAAAAAATTTAATGAGATTCTAACTCAAAACGATTGATAATAATTGAATTGATTTGTATTTTTACATATATACTCCCTGCGTATCATATTTGTTGATGTTTTAGAGGAGAAAAATCGTATCAAATTAGTTGATGTTTTCGAGTTTCTATATAAATATTTAATGTTATTTGATGTTTGTGACTGTTTATATTATGCAGTATAATTTTTCATTGGTTGAATTAGTTTTGGTAATGATGTTTTTTATGTAAAATATGTAAATTAAATAAAAGTTAGCGATTTATTAATCCGAATGCAAAATCCTTAAACATCAAATAATATGAAACAGAGAGAGTATATTTTTAAGTTTTATATTTTGGTGGGTAATTTTTAACATTTCATCACGAGATGATAATTATTCGGATTCATGATTAAATATTGAGCTATCTTATTTAGATATATATAGCTCGTAGATCATGTCAAAGAGCATCTATAAAAACTATGAACTTCAAACTTCACATCAATTGATAATGAAGGCCACAACATGGCGTATCAATTCATTGATAAGTATAAATTTTAATCAAAGTTGATCAAGCTCAACTGGTAGGGTCGTAAGAAAGTTGAACCATCCCAATTTAGCAAATAAAAAGTTGGACCATCCCATGCATAGCTACAGTCTTATAGACGTACATGTTATGCTTGGTTTGGAACGTAGCATGCACTAGATCTTTAAATTTACGACTATATATCACCATTTTTGTAAAGTGTTAATTAGTAGGTGGATATAGTTTAATGCACCATGTTTAAAACACCTCCCATTCATTTTTCAAAACTCCATAGGACATTAATTATCAATACACTTACAAGTGTTAGAAATCTTGGAACTCAATTTATTTCCGGTGATCTACTATATATGTGCTTCTACATATTGATATACATGAATTGGTCTATGTAACTCATATATTATTTAATGTTTATTTAAATTTTTAATGCGAGATTTTTTTCGAAATAATGACTCTTTGAGCCATTAATCACAACAAAATTCATCAGACTCCCTCTAAAATAATATTTTTTTTCCGGTATTTCAAGGGAATTGAACATTTTTTGAACCATCAATTAGTGGGATGATATGTTCACATTTCAAACTGAATTAAATGCGGAGTGGTTCTGATACCATGTTAATTTTTATGATTTTTCAATTTAAAACTAATCAGTAATGAATAAATTGATCATGCCGCAAAGATTTTATGTAATATTTTTTTTAAAAAATTCGATATAGGATTTTTCTCCATATTTAATCACGTAAAGGATACAATTCGCTTTACTTTTTTTGTAATTCATAATTATAGAATACCTGCGAGAGAATTTAAGTACAAGCTTGATGGAGTTGATTGATATATATAAATGGGTAAGTTAATATGGATTGGGGTAAGAGGAATGTGATTGGATAAAGATTTGACCAAGCACCGATATTTCCGACCGTCTCCACGTGGTCACACACCTTGCCTTTCACTTTCATCTTCTGACCTTTTGACCGCACGTGACTTTTGTCTTTACACGTGCGGATCAATCTAACGTGTCATGGTTCAAGTACATTGCACCGAGCCCTGACTCGTCAGGTTACGCTGATGGTTCGTAGGCCCCGCATGCCATGAGTTGGACGATTCTGATCTGCTTTCACCGCGGGTCCCACATAGTTCAGCCCACATGCGTCCACGTTGAGAAGCTGTAGGTGTTACTATATGGGTGCAGTGCAGTTAAAAATTACGACAATCAGTCAGGGTCCGATGAGGTCAAGCATTAATGGGTCGGATCCAGTTAATTACTCCCTTCAATAAATATAGAAGTATTCAATTTTTCCGGATGGGTTGATACAATTTGCAAGTGTGTTTTTGGAGTTATCGAAGGGTTTCTTTTTTGGGTCTCCAACGAATTATGGTAAACTAAAGTTTCATTTTTATTATATGGAAACGGTGTATCAAATTATTCGGTCAACTGATTTGATTAAAGATGAAATTAAGAAATAAGTATGGTTGAAAATCCAAGTTGCTCAAAAATTCAGTTAGAAATCAGAATCCCAAATACTTTGTTCCTTCGAAACCTAAATCCATCTTTAATGATATACATACATTTTCTCCTAATTTAAATTTTCTATAACATGCCTAAACCGGATATCTGTATACTCGATTTACAAAAAAATTAGCCGGTGCAAAATAAACGAAAGGGAATTTTAACCTACCGAACATTTTACATCAACCTTCAGTAATTTCGTAGGCATAGTTACTTCCAAATCATACCCTTTATGATGTTCGCGCTTCGAACACTATGTACTGTCTATATGTCTTCAGACTCACATTTCTAATAGATTTTGGTAATTTCTATCAACTTTTTGACTTTTGAAACTATCACCGCACTTTGAAGATCATTTAAGAAGACGTGTTATGATCTTCAATCCAAAAACAAACTGAGACTGGCAAAAAAGATTAGTACATTTTTGTCGGAGAGATAGAGGGACTCCAAGTCAATGCTGGAGAAAAAGATCTTAACACATGCCACCACCAAAGTCCACCATCTCCGACCAACTACTTCTATGATGAGAACTTTGTCACGTGATGTTGTTGGTTCTCAACGGAAAATTCCTTTTAACTTCAGGCTGTTGTTGAAGATTTCAGTGGAAAATGGAGGCTCGAACAAAGGAGAAGAAGCATGTGACCTTAACAACCACGTAAAGTCATTGCGAGTGACTTTTCTAGGTCTTAAATTGTGTTAATAGAAACTTCTAGTTCAGAGTTCTAGTGAACTTTAATATTTTAACTGCGTTAGGCAAAAATGTACTTTAAATTCGTACTATACCAAATCCGAACTCAATTAGATTAAAAAGTTGAACTATGTAGTGCAAAAGAAGTTGAAGTTTTCGCATGAAAAGAAACTGTTTTCCAAATAAAAAATTTAGGATACAATAAAATTACCTTTATAGGAAATAACTAGAGTATCTATAGTCACCTAAGTAAATGATGTTTATCATCATTGAAATCCGGAGAAACTTTGTGTGGAATAACAACTATGTTGATTGACATCAAAGAACTCTCCCAAAAACTTTTCAATTTTCTCTACAGATATGTTAAAAGAAAAGAGAACAAATTTGCGGATA
Organism: Anastatica hierochuntica; assembly: GCA_900406275.1. Taxonomy (NCBI): domain Eukaryota; kingdom Viridiplantae; phylum Streptophyta; class Magnoliopsida; order Brassicales; family Brassicaceae; genus Anastatica; species Anastatica hierochuntica. Next base: position 19,886 of record OVAN01001997.1, on the reverse strand, counting down.
CTTTGGCTAAAGAAGCAAGAAAAGCTTATGCATCGTACAAAATATCTTACATTTGAATTAATTGTTGTATTGCTTGTCTTTCTTCTCCCTTTATCGGCAATATGTTTGTATTTGAATGAACTTTGTAACAGATTTTCTTTAGTGAAAAGAAATTAGCATAAAAAGATAAAAAGTATATCCTCTGTTTCAATTTAAATAAAATTTTATAATGATTTTTCTGTTTTGTTTTAAGTAATATTTTAAACTTTTATGCAAAATTTTATGTGATTTAATGTTTGTGACCGTTTGTATTTTACAATATTCGTTTAATTAGTTTAATAACATTTTTTACGTAAAATAAATAAATTAAATAGAAGTGTTAATAATTTTTTAATACGAATACAAAAATCTTAAACATCAAATCCGAAACTAGAGAGTAGTACAAAGGACTTCTGCGAAGATAAACCATCAGCTAATTTGACATTGTCATTATTATCAATTAAATACTGTCTCACATTAATGGATCATTAACTTTCTCCAAACTTATCATTCAAAAGGGTCCACTCCTTTTTATGATATTATAGGAACATATATATATATATAATATAAGTATGTATGAAACCTCATTATGATATATCTATTGATTATTCTTCGTTATGCGGCTTATACCTTCAACTATGACTGTAAAAGTGGACATAAGTAAATAGCAGATGTAAGAAGTGGTAAACTTTAGTGAGAACATCCATTCTTTAATACTGAAGTAGCTCGGATTCAACAACACTATTTAGTAGTAATAACAAACATACACAAATAATATAAGATAGAACATTAATAACTTCACATTAATATAAGAAGTTATTAGGTGATCAAGAAACGATCTATTGTTTTTCTTGACCAATATAAATAAGATATAAATAAACCATTGTTAATCAATCATTATTCTGCATTGCTGAAAATTACTACTCTGTCTTCTTTTTTAAGTAGAGATTGTTTGTATCGCTAAGTTTTTGTCTATATAAGCGACGTACTGCATTCATTACTCTTATTTGAATATATGAATGATCAACACTACGAAAAATCACTTGCATAAAAATTTCCAGCTATCATTGTTAAGTTTTCTTTTTCCTATAGTGTTAGGGTATTCATATACAACAAAGCAAAATGAAAATGAGCCTAACTAAATTATTATTATCATTTTTAAGGGTTTTTGTATAAGAAAATCATTTATATAGCTTTTGACAATTTTACCCTCAACAATTCACCAAGTGTTATTTAAACTGCAATATAGTCCTCATTTATTCAATCTAACCTTAATATAAAAATTCAGTAATAATTAAATTTAATTTTATATTAAAATTTTGAATCTAATAGATAATTACAAAAGTTCTAAAGTATTTAATTACCAAAGAGCGCGGTTTAAATATCACTTGGTGGATTGGTACACAATTTAAGGTAAAACTGTAAAAATGATTAAAGGGAAGGATTTTTTTTTTCAGAAACCCTTTTTTCAAATTATCAATTTTGATATCTTCTCAAATAAAAAGAAGAGAAAACAATATTTTTCACTTATGTAATTAAAAAAACATAAAAACAATTTGGATCCAAATGGTAGTGGGACAACGGAATAAATTGAAAAAGAGGGAAAATGACGAGTGAAATAAAAATGAGTTGAATAATAATATTGAGAAGGAAAAAATGAATTAGAGGAATAATCGCATAGGAGCAATAAATGGTAATTATTTAGAGGAATATAAATGAATAGAGAAAAATAATATCAAATATATTAACATTAAATTTAATAATTAATAAAGATAAGTTTCACAAAAAATAAATTCTAGTAAAGTTTATTTTTTATTCTAAAATTCTTATTTATAAAGAAAGCATCGTTTGATTTTATTTAATAATATGTTAGAAGTTATTGATTTTTTTAAAAATAATATATTCAAAATTGAAAAAACAATCTAATTGTCTTAATTGAATATTCAAACTGATTTTTTTTGGTCACGAAAATATTAAAACTGATAAATATTGTTTTTTTCAAGTGTTATTAACTTAGATATTCTCAAATTTTAGTGAAAATTGTGAAATAAAAAATGATTTTATTAAAATATAAAAGAAGTTACGTTTGTTTTTTGGGTTCCTCTCATTCTTAGTAGAGTAACAAAATCTAGCAAAAAATTAAGTTTTTCAACTATTATGTGGAACCTACAATTTTTTTCAACAAATGTATTTAATGTGTGAATGGTGTAATTTTGGCTGAACAAGATGGAATAACTAATTATGCTAAATTTTTTCCCTCTAAATAGTCATGCATTTGTACCCTTAAAGCGTGATTGGTAAGATGTTTTAAGAGTGGTTGCTTCATCTCTTAGTGGACTCACCACCAATCACTATTAATTGTCTCTTCCCTCACACGTGTGATTTTTTTTAATAACCGTCAAAACTCATAACACCAAATATTAGAGAGTTATGACGTTGTGGAGAGTAATTTAAGAATTAAAGAACATTTTTTTGCTTTACAAAACAAAACATAACAACCTTTTCAACAAATTATCCAAAGGAAATATTTTTGTTGTTCAAACAATAAAAAACTTAACAACTCTTAAAAGTAACTATCTAATATATTAATATACAAATATAAATTAAAAAAAAAACACCTACCAAACAAAATCTAAAATTGATATCTTAATTAAGATTTTATAAATTAAGTTTAATATAATTAACTTTTATTTTTTATAAATACAAATTTTGAGTTACGCTTCTTCGCGTCTAAAATCACAGCTCAATATCAACATGTGAAGTTTCGGATATTCGAAACAATATTGCAAATCAAATATGAGTAACTCGTATGTAATTTTTTTTAGTTTCAAATTTTTAGTTGCAAACATTTTTATAATAATCTCTCGTATTATTAGTTTTTAATTTCAACTAGCTTTTCAAAATAAAAGATAATTAAACTCCAAATGTCAGTTACAACTTTCAAATTTCAGCTCTCAGTTCCCATTCTCAGTTTCCGCTTTCAGTTCTCGCTCTCAGCTCTCGTTCTTAGCTCTCAGTTCCCATTCTTAGCTCTCACTACAACTGTGTTCAGCTCCTCTCCTCTTTTTCATTCTTCCCATTAGACTATTAGTAACATGATAAAGTCGATAAAGTTGATATCTTTGAGTTAAACGTAAATTCCACGCGCCTTAAAGTGAGTATGGGATTCCTTCATCATCTTTGTACCCAACTTCCACTTGACATTTTGTGTGTGTTTGACAATAAACAAAGTTTGATGCGTTTTCTATATTTTAGATAAACATATCGTCCTCTTGTTAATCTTATCTCAGGTTTTCAAACTATATAAAACTTCTTCTCCATATTTCCATTTTCTTTATCCGATTCGACCCAAAGAAAAACTTCAACAAACCCTATAGTTTTCACTAGGATCTCATGTAAGGATAACAACTTATAATTTTTCTTTTTATTTATGCATCTCTTTTTTGTCGACATATGTGTCTAATATATAGTTTTTTTTTTAACATCTATACATAATATTTTTATATTAAATAATATTTTGATAAAAAAATATAACAAAAGGGGGCTGTTTCTCCGCTAAATTCTCGGTGTATGTCTTTGCTTTTACTTTCCTCGTTCAATGAGATGACCAAAAATTTATTGCACAGTCGCACATGAATCTCTCTCTAGCTTCTCTCTCTCTCTTTTTTTTCCAGAGCACATCAGAATCGCCAAAGTACGACGTCGTCAAGAAGAAGCTGCTTCTTTCTCTTGCCCTAATTAAACTGCTTAATTAGGGTTTCCTCTTATAACTTCTTCCCAAATTTGAGAGAGATCTTTAACATAAGTTTAACCCTTTTCTCTTCTTTGCCTTGGTCTTTAGTTTAGTTCTGTTCTTGGGTCTGTTTTTGTTTTGTCGGCTTGTGTAACTGTGTCCTCAAAATCCTGACTAATTGACGTTTCGATCTGAGTTATTTTTTTTCTCTCTTCACCTCTCCCAATATATGAGCGAGAAAGATCAAGAACCAAGACTCAAGAATCAAGAATCAAGAAAATTGAATTGAGCTGGCGAATAAGCAGTGGTGGGAGAGGGAATTAGTTGATGCGGCGGCGATGGAAGGCGGTTACGAGCAAGGTAGTGGAGCTTCTACATACTTCCATAACCTCTTTAGACCGGAGGTTCACCACCACCAACAACAGGTTCAACGGCAAGGCGGAATGAATCTTATTGACCAGCATCAACATCATCAGTATCAGCAGCAGCAACAACAACAACCTTCAGATGATTCAAGAGAATCTGATCACTCAAACAAGGATCATCATCATCAACAGGGTCGACCCGATTCAGACCCGGCTACATCAAGCTCAGCTCCAGGTAAACGTCCACGTGGACGTCCACCGGGATCTAAGAACAAGCCTAAGCCACCGATCATAGTCTCCCGTGATAGCCCCAACACGCTTAGATCTCACGTTCTTGAAGTATCTTCCGGAGCTGACATAGTTGAGAGTGTTTCTACTTACGCAAGGCGGAGAGGGAGAGGCGTCTCCGTTTTAGGAGGAAACGGCACCGTTTCTAACGTCACTCTCCGTCAGCCAGTCACTCCCGGAAATGGCGGTGGTGTTGGGGCTGGAGCTGGAGGAGGAGTTGTGACTTTACATGGAAGGTTTGAAATTCTTTCGCTAACGGGAACCGTTTTGCCACCACCTGCTCCGCCTGGTGCAGGTGGTTTGTCAATATTTTTAGCCGGAGGACAAGGCCAGGTGGTTGGAGGAAGCGTAGTAGCTCCTCTTGTTGCATCAGCTCCGGTTATACTAATGGCTGCTTCTTTCTCAAACGCGGTTTTTGAGAGATTGCCGATTGAGGAGGAGGAAGAAGAGGGTGGTGGTAGTGGTGGCGGAGGAGGAGGAGGAGGACCACCACAGATGCACCAAGCCCCGTCAGCATCTCCACCGTCAGGAGTAACCGGTCAGGGACAGTTAGGAGGTAATGTGGGTGGTTATGGGTTTTCCGGTGATCCTCATTTGCTTGGATGGGGAGCTGGAACACCTTCAAGACCACCTTTTTAAATTGAATCTACATAACATCCAATGGAAGTTTATGTGTTTTTATATCATTTTGTGGAGTTATCTTTCGTTTGGGATCTTGGGTGTTTATTATTTTTAGTTGATATATGCACATTTGAGTTTTGTGTTTTGTTCTTCTTCCATCGTTGATAGATGCTATAGATATGCTATATAGAGGAACGCATATTTGTCTCTCGTGCTGTTTAAAAAACATATCTCCATATATATGTCTTTCTTTTATTCATTTGCTAGTAGGGTTTCGTGCTGTACCCTATAACTATTATAATTAGAGCTCGATTTTCATAAATTTATAGATTTGTTTAACAATGAGCTTCATTCTTTTAAGAAACTTTGAGCTTCACGATATATTCTTGATGAAAGATACGTACATAGGTGAGTATACATCTCATAGTTTTTGATGTTTATATCAAGGCCGTATATGTATCGCATTACTATTTGCAATATCATGCACATTCGCTTCATCAACCTCTTTTAAGTTTTAACTTAATTCATCAATGTAATACATATAGATGAAAACACTCACGAGCTTACAGTGTGATACTTATCATTTGAGCTATTTAGAGCATTTAGGTAACAACTGTACACACCTCTACGAAATCTCATAATTAGTTTTACGACCTAAGAGAAAAATCCTGTAAACACCAAGAAAGAATGTTTATTGTTTAGGGAGCGTTGTTTAATCAGCCAAACTGTGCTTTTTAAAATACTATGTATGTGTGTATACTCGGAGTGGTTATGTTATAATGTAATTCATTGGAACACTCGAGTTAATTACTTGCATGCATAAAATATACAATGTATTAACTAATCCTCCAGCTGAGATTATGAAGAATATTGTTTTGGAGTTTTAGCTAAGATAATTGGCTAAAGACAACCGTTACATCAAAGTAGAAACATGAAGTAAATGGGAGTATTATATAACGTCGGTTACATATGAATTAGTGACCTTAACATGGGAAGATTTTTAAGTATGAACATGAATCATTTGTACGTAGTGTCAGTTATAAGTGTCTCTGCTACTACTGCAAGATAACAAAAAAGAGGTTTTGATTACCAAGATATGTGAAAAAGAGGAATGTTCCAATTCCCTATGTACCAAAATTTATTGACTACGAACAAAAGAGGAAGCTTTATATGTTTATTTAATTGATACCAAAATATATATATATATATATATATATATATATATAGTAAAACCAATGTTCAAGAAAACGCTAGGCGCTAATCGGACGGTGTTCTAACGTCTAGCGCCTAAAATGATTAATCGGAGTCTAGACGATTTTTAGGCGGTTTACTCGTTTACATAATAAATATCTATTTTTAATATACAATATATTACAAGATATAATATATATTTTATAATATGTCTTAGAACATAAACATCTAATGAAAAATTTAAAAATATTACATTATGAATGAAAATTAGCTAAAATACGAGGTTTATACGTACAAACTTTATTACTCTTATATTTATGAAACTAAAAGTTATAATTAGGTTATATGTAAAAATAAAAATTAATTAACTTGTATTTTCATAGATCCGTCTAGGTCCATCTAGATCTACGTACCTAGACCCGCCTAAATCCGTCTAGACCCGCCTAAACTCGCTTAATAATTTTGACGTCTAATTGCAACGCCTAGAAGGTAATCGCGGCGGTCTATGGGCGCCTAGCGTCTAGGCACCGCATACACGACCGCCTAGACAGCTTTTTAGAACACTGAGTAAAAAAAATACTAATTCAATACTTAAAAAAAAACTTTTTAGTTAACCAATATAGACTCTAGCTAAAAGAAAATTGGGTTTACAAAAGCAACATAAGATTAGATGAGTATGATTGCTATAATTTGAGTTAGTTCTAAGTATTAATTGTAAGATGAGAGTGAATGTTCACCCAAAGAACTATGGACATTTGATTATTTTAATGAATATAACTCTAATTGACGTGATATTTCAATTGTTGTAATAAATGGATACCCAAAAGACTAATTTAACAATGATATGTTTCTAACCTGAAACTTCTTGGTCAGTCTCATGGAGGAAATATTCCACATCAATCTTAAAATCTAAAGTTCTTACTAAATATTGTAGTAATACAATGTATACATTTTGCCAAATTAATTAAACAAAAATAAAATACACCAGTAACCACTTTTGTGATTTCATATGGCCTTTTTGGGGGCTAGAACATGTTAAGGGGAAAAGGCATTACTGTAGCTGTGTTTGTATTCATTATCAAATTCCCATGTGGTTATGTCATTTGCCTTACATGCACTTGAGCTATACTAAGTTGAAAATAAGCAACTGGCTTTTATTTTTCCTTTTTCTTTTTTTTTTTCCTTTTTTTTTTGTCCTTGGGAACTTTGTGCATGATAAAAGAGAGACACATACATAAACTCATCCAACATATATAGTTAAATAGTTTACATTAATACTTGTGATAGTAATTATTATTTTTGTTGTTTAATGACACTCCACTCTTCCATTCGAAATGATGATGCTTAAACATTTTTGAATTATGAGAATTTTACACCTCATAAAAATATTTAAATCAAATGACTAATAAAAATAAAACATAAATACACATCATTTTCAATGTTGACAAATTAATATAATATTATTTATACATAAAATACTTTAAAAATTAAATATGGTTCAAGGTGTCTTTCCAACTTCATATGTTCATTTATATATGGTAATTTGATTAAAAAATTTATAATATAATTGACTAATATTTTATTTGTATCCTCATTTCGACGTAAGTACGATAATAATTTTTGAGATAATCCATAACTCTCAGTTTGTATTAAACTTGACGGTTACTTAATAGTTTAGAAAATCTAAACAAATGATTAGAGATTTATAATTTCAACTTGAATAAAAAATATTTTTCACACCACGAAAAAAATAAAAGTACAATACAAATCGATGAATATGACACAAATATGTAGGACTTAGTGTAATTTTACTAAAATATACGTACTTTTGTTATATACGTATTTTAATCATGAACTATACGTAGTAGTTAATAAAAATAACCCGCAACATCGTCATATATACGTATAATAATACTAGAGAGTCTCCAAATGATGACACTTCAGCAATTTTATGTTATGAGAATTTGACACTTCAAAAAAATATTTAAATCATGTGACCAATCAAAACAAAACATAAAGACACATCATTTCCAAAATGAATACATCAATATAATATCACTTATACATCAAAATGCTTAATTTTCAACAATTAATATTAAATATCTTTTGAGGTGTTTTTCCAACTTCATCCATATTGAGTAATTTGATTGAAAGTTTTTAGATATAGTTGACTAATATTTATTTGTATCTTTATTTCCACACAAGTACGAAAATATTTACTAAACTAGATTAGAAAATCCAGAGCAATGATTCAAGATTTTAAAATTTATAATTCCAATTTGAATAAAAATGTTTTTGACCACCATGAAAAAATACAAGCATATTACGAATCAACGAAAATGACACAAACATTTAGGAGTTAGTGTAATTTTATTAAATTTTATGTACTACTATTATATACTTATTTTAATCATATATATATATATATCCCGCAACATCGTGAACATTTTTATACTCTAAAACCTTGACACCTCATCAAAAACACATTTTTGAATAACCAATTAAAATATTTTAACATTCCACATCAATTAAATTGTACATATCACTTTTTAATTATGTTGTTTTTCTTTCCTAATCCCTAAATCTTCAAATCTCTCAAATTAAAGACATAATTCTCTTAAATCAAAAGTCGTAATTTTTTCTTTCTTTCTTCCTGTCTTTTTCTATATGTCCATGCTCAAACAATTACGACGATGAAGTACAAACTTTCAATTAAACAAGAAAATATTGCATATGAACATCGGTTTGACAAAGTTTGTTAGGTACTTCATCTTCTTTGAAAGTGCAAAAAATACTAATATTTTATTTAAATAAGTTTACAACTTCAAAATAATAAATTTAAAATTTTGGCTACTATTAGTAGAATTAAAATTATTAGATGATTTAATACTATTGATAAATCACGACATAAATATAATCATAACCGTTTCAATAAATGAAAGGGCTTGAGCCCTAATATGGACTAAAAAATAAAAATTCGTAACGGATTATGCCCAAATGCACAAGATATAAATATAATATGAAAAATAAAAGAAAAAGGATTTACTTTCTTTGATGTGCATTATGTATTAACGCAATATTTTTAGTATTTTTTTTCAAACAATTATATCTATAAATGTAATAGACTCGAACATATTATTATATTAGGTTTATGTATGAGAATATTACTAAATTCACTTTTATCTTTTTAAAATTATTTATTATTTAATAAAATGCTAGCTAACTTCCGTATTGTCAAGATATGACATAAATATTATAGAATAAAATATTTTATACCCGTTATAAAGTTTAACAACTTTAAATTTGTCATATATCTTATCAATGTAGTTAGCGTTTTTAATAATAATGTTTGTATTGCCAACTAAGAATATGCAGTACTATAATATTACAAATTACATAAATATATTAAATCAGCAGAAGATATAAAAAAGTATAATATCGCTAAGTCGAAGTTAATGAATACATCAAATCAGTAAAAACCAATACTAGGAAAAATCCGCAACGTAGTGCGGGTAAATTGTCTAGTACTTATAATACTTGATGTTTAAATTTTTTTTACACGGTTTAGAAATTGTAAACTTTTATTTAGCATTAACTATAGCTAATTACCAATAAAAAATCACATTGCAGAATATGAATAGTAAAGAACACAAAATAAAATTAACATTTTTGCATAGAAAATTGAAAACATCATTTAATTAGAAACAAAAAATATCTCTCAAAAATCAATTAAAATGGAACGGAGAAAGTAATAAACTATGACAAATTAATTTCTAATCTAGTCAAAAAAATAATTATGTTAATTTGATCTGTCAAATGAATTTGAATTGCTTAGAATTTCTCCACATCTACCTTAGTTGATGACATTGCTCTGAAAACTCAATTCCTCATTCACGAGATACAATTTATTGCAGAACTTCTTGGAATACAAGCTTCATATCTTGATCATGCACCGTTTGTCGTTGAGAATCAACTCCGATTGATTGGAACCAGAAAGAAGAAGAAGAAAAGAGTAGAGAAGAATCGCAAATTGCAAAAGAGCAGAAAGTAAATTACACAAAGGAATTACGTGTTCGACATCCACCATTAGAACAACGGCATCGTACTCATGCCGAGACTTTTCCCGAGAAAGATTCAGTACTTCTCCGGTGAACAATCGACTGTTACATAACTCTCACCATGTCCTCTCTATCTCTCTCGACTTTACAACAAAAAGATGATAACAAGAAAAGAATATATACAACAAGAATATGTATCTCTAGAGTTCAATCGGTTGTGAGAGTAACGATTCGAACGAACTCAACAACCTTCAACAAATGATATTCATTGAGTCATCATTTTCGTCTTCCAAAGAGGAACAAACCAGATGTTTCAAAGCTCAAGACCGACCCGAATTCACTCCAATAGGTCAACAGAATCTTGTAGACGAGGTCCATGACTCAAGTCCATTTCAACATTTTCTAATCAATTAAAATACATAAACGAATAACACCCCCTAATCATCGAGTTGTAATATTGATTTTAAAATAGCTTACATAAGTCCCACACCAAATCAAAGCTAAATGACTAAACTACAGAGCACAAAAATAAAAAAAAACATAACCATTTTGCCTAACACACAAAGCCATTTTCTAAAGCAGCACTCAAGACATGAAGGTAAGAAGAGAAACACCCTTGTCGCAATAACCTCCTCTCTGCATATAAAATCTAAGTCAACCATGTTGGATGACCCGTAATCATATATGATTGGCTCCGATCTTCTACTGTTACACTCCGCGCAATTAAAAAGGCACTTGTATTAGAATGTTGTGTCTTAGCACACAATTTCCAATTTCCAATTTCCAATCCTGTTCAGATAGCAATTCATTCCTTTTTCCTTTCAAAGCGAGCCAATCCAGAGGACGCATTAGTACACCGATCAGTTCCTTAGTCTCATTCGTAAAAATGACACCAGATACTCTTAAACTACTCTTATTCTCTATTGTGCACAAGAGATTTTTTTGTTTTGTTTCAACAAGATCGTTGACAAAAGTAAAAGATCTACGACTACGTCTAAAGTATTTTTGGTTTACAAAAAATACTATATTTCTGCATTTATTATTTCCTCCGTTTTAGCATAAATGAGATTTTAGTAATTTTTTTATTGAAAGTGATAATTTTAAGTTTTTACCGAAAAGTTTGAAATTCTTTGGGTTTTGTAATTATACATATTTTTTATTGTTTAAATTATTTTTGACTATTGTTCTTTTTAGTAAAAGATTAAATTAACTTGAATTTAATAAAATCTTAAATTTCTTCTCCTATATCAGAAGACTTTTAAATAAGCTAGGTGTTTATTTCGCGCGGACTATACTTCATTTTAGTTAAATTATTACAACTTTGAAATGTTGTATATAATTTACAAAGTTCAATTAGTGAATGTTTTTTAACCATAAACTGTAATGTTTTGTCTGCAATTTATTTGGGAATATCATTATTAACACACACTGGTAAATACTCCATTAGTATTGTACACCTCAGAAAAATAGATACTTTTTTTTTGTTTAAAAGGCTTTCTAATTAAATAAAAACCAAAATGATACAAAGCAGAAGCCCAGTTTGGAAGCCCAAATCTTTAAGAACCAAAAATAGATGTAATCCAAAAAACCCTAGTGAACCAAAAAGACTTAGTGTCGATGTAGTTTTCTCTCAACTATTGATTAGAAACAGATGGGAAGCAAACGGCAGTTGGAAGGAACTGTAGATCTGTTAAAGCTTCTATTCTTCATCATCTCAAATTCAATTCCGTAGAAAACCACCGTTGCAAGATAGCAGATGTGAGTGAAGGGTTGTGTAATCTGTACCCTAACGCCTTGTTTCGAATTGTTGAGTCAATAAGGCGAAAGATGAGCTCCGGTGATTTGTGGTTTCCGTTGTGCAGGCGGCCATTTCTCTCTGACCAGATCTCATAAATTGAAGACTTCCATGCTAGAAGCACCAGTTTCTTTTTGGTCTTGGATCCCTGAAGATTTATTAATTGAAGTAAAGAGGCAGACCAGGATCTCTCAACCGAAAGTCTACATCTTCTTCCTATTTCATTCCAGGTCGACCAAGAATAGGGGCAGAGAAAAAAGATATGATCTCTCGTTTCATCCGCTCCACCACATAGCAGACATTGCGAATCCGTTCTTAGGCCCCAGTTGAGAAGACGATCTCTTGTTGGACATCGATTCAAGGTTACAAGCCACACCATGAAGTTATGTTTTGGTATTCCATCAGGAGTCCAGACAATCTTTTCCTAAGGTACTGGTTGTTGATGGCTTTTGATCACTGAGTAGATGATACCTACACCATTTCTAGCACCCTTCTCATCGCTTATCCACCATTCTAAAGAGTCTTCACTCTGTGATAATTCTATACTTGTTAATTCTGCTTGCATCATGACCTGTTTATGAGACCTTGCAGGGGGAAGAATCCATGAGCCATCTCTCCACAAGTCAGCGAGCACAACCGATCGTTGGATACCAACCTGTCTTGGGCCTTCTGGGTGTAGGTAATTCTCCATCTTGCCTTGGATACTCCAATGATCTGTCCAGAATCTGCAGTTTGCTCCATCTCCTGGCTTGAGCTTTATCCAGGGGTAGATAGTGTCCCTTAGCTTGAGTAGCTTGTTGGATATCCAAGAGTTTTTTCTATTAGGCTTGGCTGTCCAGAAATTATGGATTGAACCTGATAAAACCTCCCTTCTAAACCACCCCACCCAGATAGATCCAACTTTTAAAAACAGCATCCAGATAAGTTTTAAAGCATTTGCAGTGTTCCAGGTCACTAGGTCTCTGGCTCCCAAGCCTCCTTCATCTTTAGCTAGCGTTATTGTTGTCCATGCCACCCTTGCATAGTGATTTCCTTCTATTGTTCCTTTCCAAAGAAACGTACCTGAAAGTGATTCAATCTTCTTTATTACTTTTTTTGGCAGGATGAGAGCTGAGGACCAGAAATTGGTTAGGCCAGTAATGACAGAGTTCAGTAATTGCAGTCTTCCAGCAAAGGTAAGAGCCTTTGCAGTCCATGTGTTCAGCTTTTCTTTTACTCGTTGAATTAGAGGGGCACAATCCATAACAGTTAGTTTTTTCGGGCATAGGGGGAGTCCCAAGTATCGTATTGGCAGAGAATCATGTCTGATAGAGGTCTGGTCTTCAATGGCCTTTATTTCTGCTTGAGACAGCCCTGATGCGAAGAAAGAGGATTTTTGAGGACTGATTTTTAGACCAGATATCTCCTCAAAGTCTTTTAAGATCTTGATGATGTTCTGGACAGAGTTGAGCGAGCCATCAGTGAAGATGAGGATATCATCTGCAAAAGAAAGGTGTGTAATCTCTTGATCTCTACATCTACTGTGATAACCAAAAGCCCCATCCGTTGCCCCTTTTTTTAGCATTTGTGATAGGATATTCATTGCAATGACGAATAGATAGGGAGAAATAGGGTCCCCTTGGCGTAGGCCTCTTTTTCCTTTGAAATAGCCATGTATATTTCCATTATAAGCCACTGAAAAAGATGTGGAACATATACATGCTTGGATCCATTGGATGAACTCCCATCTAACTGAGTCAAATGCCTTAGCAATATCCACCTTTAATGTCAGCTTCTTTTCACCTTTCCCTGGTTTATATCCATGAACAGTGTCAGCAACCAGTAAAATATTCTCTACTAAATGTCTTCCTTTTATGAATGCAGTCTGCGCAGGATCTACAAAGTCAGAGAGAATTGGCTTAAGTCTTGTAACCAGAAGTTTGGAGATGGCTTTGTACACAGTATTGCAACATGAGATAGGGCGATAGTCGGAGATGAGAGAAGAACCAGGCTTCTTTGGGACCAGCGTAAGAATGGTGAAGTTAGTAGCAGATGGCAGGAAACCTGAGACAAAGAAAGAGCTGATGGCTGAAGTAACTTCCTGGCCTATAATATGCCAACAGCCCTTGTAAAAGGCGGAGGTTAGCCCATCTGGACCGGGGGCTTTGTTGGGGTTGAGACTTAGCAGAACTCTTTCAATTTCCTCTGTTAATGGCTTTGTGATAATTATCTCCTTTCTGGCAGGAGGGCATCTGTATTGAAGGAGGTTCTGAAGTCTAATCCAAGGACAGGGCAGGGGAGGCAATAGGTGTGGAGATAGGATGCCCGCAAAGTGATTTACAGCATGGGAGCACATCTCCAAGGGATCAGTAAGACATGCACCAGAAGGTAGTGTAAAACACCTTATCGCGTTGTGATTATTCCTAGCTTTAGTTATTCTATAGAAATAGCTGGTATTGCTATCTCCATCCTTTAGCCATTGGATTCTGGATTTTTGCCTGAAGTAACTCTCCTCTATTCTTTTAAGTCTGTTCCAGGATTCATGGATAGCTTTTTCTTGCTGGAAAAGAGCTGTTGTTGGATTACTCTGAGCTTGTACCTGCACAAATTTAAACAAACATTTAGTTTCCTTCACTCTCTCTTGAATTTTTGAAAAGGTGGACCTTGAAAGACTTTGGAGACTCTTTTTTAAAAGCTTTTGCTTGACATAGAGATCTGCTAAACTTGGCTGTATAGAACAAGAGGATCCAGACTGTTTCCAAGCTAGTTCCACCGTAGGTAGGAAGTTAGGATGAAGGGTGAGGGAGTTATAAAATTTGAAAGGTTTTGTCCCTGCTTGGGGTAGAGGGTAGGCTAGGGACAGCAGGCATGGGGAATGGTCTGAGAATTCAGCAGGTAGGAAAGAAGCGGAGCTGTTAGGGTAGGATGCTAGCCAGTGATTGTTAACAAGTAGGCGGTCTAACTTTTTGGCTATTGGGTTTGCAGGTTGTTTGTTTGACCAGGTGAAGGGACCCCCATAAGATCGGATATCAGAGATTTCAAGCTGGTGGAAACAGTCCCGTAACTCAATCATAGATGCAGAGAGATGGTTGATCGAAGGGCTGGAATGCTCTGAGAAGTGCAGTATTTGGTTGAAATCACCTCCGATATACCAAGGGTGGGAATCTAGGTGCAGAGTTTGGTGAGTGTTAATTAGCTCACACCATAAATCTGTCCTCTCTTCACAAGTATTTGCAGCATACACAGCAGTAAAATAGAAGTGGTGCCCTCCTTCTATAATGACTTCACATGTTACAGCTTGTTTTGATTGGTGGACTGGGGTAAGTGAGACAGGGTGTTTCCACAACAGAATGATACGACCATCAGCATCATGAAGGTGGTTTGAGAGATAGGACCAGCCAGGGCAAGTACTTGTCAATATACGGTTCATGTTGGGTTCAGAGATATGGGATTTCAAAAGGGCTCCAAAAGAAGGTTTATGAGTGGGCTCAGAAAGATAGATATTTTGAACTTTTTCATGTATATAATTTTCGTGACTAAAATCTAAATGTGTAAATTTTGTTAAATAATTATGAATATATATTTATTATATTGGATATGTATATATCCAATAATTATTCCTAATGCCATTATTAAATACTTCCAACTAATTTATTTTATAAATCCCAACATCTTCATTAAATACTTGTATATGTGTTGTTATTATTTAAAATTGACTAAAACATTTTTTAGTCAAAATTTTTCATTTTATATATAGATATAAACTTCTGACCAAAAAGAATATATATATATATATATATGTATATATATATACACACACGTTAAATTTCAAAGCCACATCAACCAGTTTCGAAATAGTACGCATCACATACTTATTTTATTCATATTTACGATCATTTGGACCTTTCAATTTTATTAGTTTATTCGTAGATAGAATAATATTTCAAAGAAAAAGCAATCTAAGGAAATCAATGTTACTGTATATATTTAGATGTGAGGAACAAAGTATCAAATATGAGGTTTTGGTTTCTCAACACTCGTAAGGAGTTTTTGAGAATATCTCAGTTAACTTTGAGAAGCAACATAGCTGAACCAAATCATAATACAATGTGATTCTAAACTATAGAAATAGTGGACAATGAACTTAACGAAGGTTTCTCCGGTTTACTATACATTTTGGAGATAAAATTTTACCAAAAAATATCTTTTGACTATGAAAACTTATAAAATGTGCATTAAATGTTTAATTATTTTTCAAAATTATCAACTACTATCTCTAGCTGGTAGGTAGCGTATGCAATTTTCACGATATTTTTAACTTTTTTTTTATTTTCTACAGCTAAATATAATCATACTTTCTCTTCGTCATTTTCTGTCATTTTTAACCTACTCTTTCTTTTTTGTAACTCTCTTTTTCGTATCTTTCAAACTATATAGAAAATTTTGTCTTTACTACTTTTCTCAAGATATATTGTTATATCTATTTGCTAGCACTCACATTTGTTTTTTCTAGAAATATAAGTAAATGGTTTTACTCTTTATGCTTTGTCTTTGTAATTTATTTACAATTTACGACTTGTTATTTTTCCAAAAAAAAGCAATGATGAAATTACATACATGTCAAACTAAGAGGAAATATTTATTGACCAATTATTAAAGGAAAATAAGTCATAATAATTACATTTTTTTGGTAATTATAAAGTAATAATGTGCAAAATTCAAACTCTTCTTTATTAAAGTAAATATTTTGCTTCAAATGTAATGGATAGTTGTATTGGTTTTAGAAGCAAGTAGCTTGAGATTTGATTTCACAAAAGTTTTGAAAACTATAAATTGTTGCTCTTTTTAATTAGTTGTTATCTGTATTTTTGAAATCAACTAATTTCAATTTTCGTTTAGATGTAAACGTATATTGATGAGTTTGCATTTTCTTACAAATTCTAATATAGCTTTGTTGATTGTTAAATATGTTGTTGCTTTTGTATATCTATTTGGTGTGCATAAGAGATGCTTCAAGTAACAAAGTTCGTTTGTTTACCATATTTCTGATCCCGAGCGATTTTTTGAGTGAAATAATTAGATCGTTTTTCAAAAAATTCGTAAAAGTTAAAGTGTTTGCAGAAAAATAGTTTGAGTGAGCGAGAAGAGCTACAAAAGGGATAGAACATTGAAGGAAGACATAAAAATTGTGGGGAAAATTAAGGTTCTTTAAAATAAAAACATACAATTCCCTCCAATGTCTAGTCATAAATTTAGGGTGATATGAGGGCAACATGCGTCTGTTATTGCTCAAAACTGTTTTGGTATCGAGTGGTTGACTACTGAATTTACTCTTCAGTTCTGAAATAACGACCACCAAACTCTCCCAAGCCCCGTATCACACGGAACTCTTGGTTCAGAAACTGGTATGTTTCACAAGTCACTATCTTTAATGCCAGGAAACGTCTGCAGACACAGTGGATGCCCTCGGGCACCTGTCAAACGATTAGAGAGATAATGAAGTAGAGAAATAGAGAGAAACATAAAGAAGAGAAGAGATCTTTAGTTTTTTATACTCACCGAGATAAGGTTGAGAAATATAATGTGAGATTGGAGTACTCCTTTCTGTATGAGTAGTTCAATGGCTTGATTAGCAGAATTACTTTCAAGAAAGAGAAAAAAGCAACAATCATGAAGATAAGAATTTAGGAAAACGTAAAACCCGTCAATAGACTTGAGTACCGGTGGCTAAGACAGGGTCTAGAAGTAGGACATGGCGTTCAAGAATGTCATGAGGAAGTTTCTCATTTATAACCTGATTCACATGAGTATAAGAACTTATGAAATTGTTATAAATACATAAAATTATACTTAAATTTTTTTAAGAAAGAGCAAAAAGTTTTATCAGCAAAACCTGTTTGCCATCACCTTCACGGTGAATGAGAATCTTCCCTATTTTAATTCCTTTGCAGCAAACACGTAATGCATTTTCCATGCTATCACCACTGAGAGAACATGCAAAACAGAAAATTTTGAAGCAGCATAAATTAAACACAACGGATTAAAAAATGCTTTGAAGATATAAAACTTAAACAATCAAATGATAAAATATATTTATCAAATAAAAGCTAAACGAACTGCAATACCTTTCGTGGCTCACCTTCGAATAAGAGACCCCGCAAAGTTTATAGCATAAATCACTGCCGATATAAAACAGCGCATGACGTTGAAAAGATAAGAAGTTTAAACCAGTTGAATTAGCTAACTCTAACTATTCTGAGTGGTAGCGATATTAGACTCATTGCCTCATGATTTGCACAAGGCACAAACAATTTTTCTAAATCCATGTGAAAGAGAAAGACATCAGATGACCAAGCTGGTTAGTTGCATATTTTAGATACCGCAGATTTATCTAAGAAAATATATCGATATATCTCACACATTCTCATGTCTTACCTGTCGGGGTAACTACTTGTTTCTTAGTGAACGAAAAATGATCAAGACCATGCGTCACAACTTGAAATCAAACTGATATTAGTTAAAATAAGAAGGCCTAAAAGCTGAGTGACTTTGCAAAAAAAGATATGAGGCAGCGAAACACCAGACGGATGAGTCAATCAGAATAAAACACAAAATCATGCTTTGATATGTCCGTCTCTGTAATGAGACAGACATGTACCTGGGTGTATGCATTCCTCATATATGTAATCATGATCCAATAGTGAGACCATTAATACAAACACTTTCCATCTAAATCAAGTACCAGAGAGGGTAAGAGAGAGTCAAATACCTAGAATGTTGATTGGATGGAATAAACATTTGGGTAGATTTTGCAGAGATCATGCTGCCCAAGTTAAGTTAAGTTAAGTTTTTCCTCTCATGGTTATGGTGGTGGATGTTACCGCCACTGGTGTGATTATTTGACAGAGACGATGAAAACGAAGCGGCGGAGATATTATTTTCTGAAGGAAGTATCTTCACCGAGGATGGGATCCCAGATAATATTCTTCACTTACCCTCGTCGTTCTTTGTAATTGGCGAGCAGCGCCGTGATTTTTTCTCAGAAGATGTCTCGTCGCCGTAACATTAACCATAAGTTATGTTCCCTTTTTTTTATGCGGATGTTATGGTTAATCTTAACAACCGATGGATTAGCTAAATACAAAAAGCCGCAGAGGTTAAGAGGAAGACTTCATATTCTGTGAATGGGAAGGCTGGATTTTGGCGGAGCTTTTAAGGGTCTGAGTTTGGCAGGTAAGGTTGGAGGAGGTGGGGAGATGGCGACATTACAGACTGCCTTAATTGTTGAAACGAAGGGTTAACAAAGAGTTTGTAACGGTAACGGGGGGAGGAAGAGAAGTTGTGAAGAGGATGAAGAGTCGAAGGCTCGCGATTAGGGTTGATCGGTGAAGCAGCTCCGTTGGCGAGGGAGAAAGACCTGATGAGATCTGCCTTTGTTTCGCTGGGCCAGGTCCACCTAAGTCGGTCCATTGTGGTTGGTGCTGCCTTGGAGAGATGGGGCAGGGCGTAGAAGTCCCAAGTCAGGCTGGAGTTGATGCGTAAGCCCAACTGGACCTCAGGTTGAAGAACAAGCTTTAAATGAGATGCTACGTTTTGGTTCGGATGGAAAGCTTTGTTGGTTTACAATGGGCCCGACATAGCTTACGTGGCAGAAGGGCATCTTTTCCAAAAGAGTGTTGTGGTTGAATGTGGGGATCCCTTTTAATTAGTACTAGGGGAAGGTCCGCGCTACGCGCGGATTTGTGCATATCTTTTATTGGTAGTTTGTCTAATTTACTTGTTGATCGATAGAGTTGATTTTTTGTGTTGTGTTTTCCATGTAGCATATGTATTTGGAG
>OVAN01001996.1:0-36287 GCA_900406275.1 Anastatica hierochuntica | reverse complement strand
GACTGCTAAGGCCAATCGTATAGTCTAGACTCTTCTGGTGTTTAAGTTAACGGTTGTCGTTTTATATGATTGATACGGNTATTGTCATGACGGTTTGGCGGAAACTCCAATCGAGGCGAAACGAGAGATGATCAAGTGACGATTCGACGGAAATGACGATCGGAAGGGACGTGGTTCAGTCAACGGACTACAGTTGAACGTTATCCGCGCCTCAGCGCCATCTGGCGCCAAGACAGACGCTCTGTCTCGGCGCCAATTGGCGCCAAGGACATAGCTCGGTCTTGGCGCCAATTGACGCCAGACGGACCTTTTGTCTTGGCGCCAATTGGCGCCAAGACCATGCCCTTATGATCGATTACCTTATCCATTTCGGCGTGATAAGAATAATCGAAACCCTGGGTACGCCGCAAAGCGACCACCGAATCACTGCATTTGTGGAACTCTCTAAAGGAACGACGCGGGTACTCGAACTCATCAAAGTCGGCCGCAAACAAGGTCGAACGTTTGGCTACGACTTGGGCAACCATTAGCTCTGCTCTACGAACTACGAAAGGCTTGATCCCTTCCACAAGGGTATGTAGGCAGCCTCTACGAGGCGCAGCCTCTACGAGGCGCAGCCCCAATCCTAACATAAGGAAAGTTTTCGAGAAAGGAAAAAGCACTCTTGGCCGTAGATTCCGATTAAACACACATCACTCATCACTCGCCCGCAAGAATTATACCTAAAACTTGCAGACTGGGGGGCTAACTGATGGTGTCAAAAACGACCATCTCGAAATCAACGTCCAAGATCGCATCTCTAATCGGACTTACTCGGAAACACGACCAACGTCTAGACTCACCGCGAGCTCGTGAACCACATAACATTGACAGTGAGAATTTCGGTTCCCACAACTATCATCATATGAGAACATCTAATTTTTAGGCTAAAAGAGAACATCATGGATTCATGGCATTAGGCCTCTTGGGGTATTCAGGTCAGTTCAACATGCTGTCGATGTTTGGAATATGACAAATATTGTGATCATTTGTTTCTAAGGTGTTGTTTTAGTGTGGAGATTTTAGCAACGAACAACGTAGACTGAGGTTAAGTCCTTACCTGATTTATTCCTGGTCTGCATTATTAACTTGGATGAATCTTTGGACAAGTACATCATCGAGTCTCCTAAGGAAAATTGCACCCAAGCCACGATATAACACCTTTGGCGATAACTGAACACCATAGTTCACAACAGTTGTGTTCTACCTCCATCAAAAAAATTTATAGACATTGACAAGGAGGTTAAAAGCACTATCATCACACGTCGAAGAAGAAAAGGAATTGGAGACCTTTTATCTTACCAGCTATACTAAGCTCTATTTTTTCTTAGTGTTTATTTGTGATTCATAATGATGTTTTACCTTGTAACCTTTTTCATTTTTAATGATATTTACCAATTATCAAAAAAGTATTATTGGTGTAAAGGATAAATTTCACCAACGAAATCCACTTTAAAAGCATGGTTATCTGCCTGCTTCGTGTAAGCAGAAAGGCGACATAATTCTACAAATAGGTGGATCGCAAGATCTTCCTTAACTCAATAAATCCGAGAAAAAGAAAATCATCTCCAAAAAAGAAAAATATTTCCGCTACAACTTAATATTCGATGAGGAATATTTCCATATCCAAGGATATGAGAATTTAGAACTTCCAATTATACAATGTTTAACCTACATTTCTACTATATAATCAAGACGAAAAAAACCTTAAAAAGGGATCCGACACATTGGAAAATCCGTCAACAAAAGTATTCGACTTAGAATTATTCGCATTGTTTTGTACTCTTGTTTCCCATTCTGATTATCAATAAAATTCAAACTTCTACTCTTTCATCTAGTTTTATCCATACAAAGTCTATAGCTTTTGTAGTGCTAAAATAATTTTCCCAAAATTTGCCTAAACGATTGGGATGTCCTAACACCTCCTAATAACTAATTGATATATTAATATTGTATTGCAATGAACATAAGTTGAAGCTCTTCTTGAAAAATATTTTGTTGGAAATAATTTCTAGTATATGTTCAAGATTTTATAAGGTATGCGTAAATTATTCAAACCTTATTTAGCGCCTAATCAATTACTCATAAATTAATCGAGAATTAAATAAAAAATTTAATGCATACTATCTAAACTAAAATGTAGACTATATAATTATTTTGGAAAAATATAAAAAAAGAAAAATAAACAGTATTTTTCTACATCCAGCAAATGTTATTTATATCTCTTCTAAAACTCACTACAAGAAAACTGTTAAGTTGCGACTAATATAACTGTCACAAAATAATTGCAAACGCCTGTTTTCGATTATCGTGCGACTATATTAAATAGTCTCAAAACTTTTAGTCGCAAAATAGACGTTGGTTTGCGATAATTTTAAGACCTCTTTTTGTAGTCTTTTATTCGCGATTGTTTTAAGACCAACTTTGGTTTTCGTAGATTTGTAACTAAGTGCATACAAAATTATGCAGAAACAATTTCCCGACTAATTTGTGACTACATAATGTTGTCATATATTAACAACTGTTTTATGATTACTTTTCTATCATACATTAACTACTAATAAATGAACTATATATTAGAGGTAAATTAGCGTCCTCTTATTTTAGTTGCAAATTAATGTACATTTCTAGCAACTCATTTTAGACTAATGTTTTAGTCACAAAATAACAGTTATATTGTTTCATTTATGTCTATAGGTTAAATGGTGGCAAATGAAATTTCAATTGACCAAACTATATTTTCGAACCTTAATTAGAATCTAACTAGTTACATCATAATTTGTTCTAATGAAAATTACTACCATTATTCACAAAATAGGTTATATCCAAAAATACATGTTAATAACATTCTTAGCCAATGGCCGAAAAAAGCATAAAGAGTTCATAATTAGGATTGCATAAATCTTGCAAAGTAGATTACCAAGCAGTTGAGGGAGTTGTAGTTGCCACATCTTGTCTTGCCATATAATCTCCAAAGTTCGAGTCTTTATTCTTCATATACTCGAAAAACTTTTCATCGCGATCTGCTGCTTTTTCTGTGATCTTTTGATTTGATGCTTCAAGCTGAGACTTCATCTCAGCGAGGGTTGAAGCAGAGCATTGAGCAGCTTCTAGTTCTTCCTCCTCGACGATGACATCCAAAAGACTCCAAATCTAAAGCGAACTCTTCTCCTATATATTTTAGTAGTTTTGATATTGGTTTTCAAAATTTTGTTCTTCGATATAAACAAAAAAATAAAAAGATTATTTTCACTACGGAATGTCATATCAGTTGTGAATAAGACTTATTTTATCGTAATTGTATGAATATTTTTGTTTTTGTTTATATAATTTAATAAATGTTATTGTTTAGTTGTAAAAATATTGTAATTTACTTAGACCGTTTACATAAAATAACTAAAGGGATATAATTTATATAGTTCAGAAGTAATGTGTTGTATAGAAACTAATATTAATATATTTGAAATATACATTTTAGGCAAAAAGGATAGTTAACCATTAGAACAAATTCTTGTTATATTTTAAAGTAATAAATATAGACAACAATGAAAATCGTTGTAACTTTGTAAGGTTAGATAGACACGTAAAATTAAGCAAAAGATAATTAGTGACTACATAACAATTAAAAAAATACTTAATTAACTTTATAGAACCCTCTGTATCTACATCTACATCGGCACGATTGATAACTGTGTATTTTGTATCATTTTTAGTATTATTTTTGCATGGTTTTCAATCTATTTTAGCTCATTTAGAAGCTTTAGTATTAATTTTAGTCTCATTTAGTTTATATTGATCATCTTAGAGTCTTAGCCTATATTTGGTGTTTTGCATTGCATTTCTTTAGAACTTTTAGGTACTTTGAAGCTCAATGGAGGATTTATTGAATGATGCAAAAGTCATGGAGCTTAAAGAATCATGAAGAAAATGTTCTTGGATGCAAATGGGTAGATGTTAGATGAAGAACTGGCCAAAGTGCCTTAAATATGTAATCAGATGAAAGCCTTCCCGTGATTGGATTGAACTCAAAATTTGATACATCATAGGAAATTGAGTTAGCTTCGTTTAGGTAGTGATTTCAGCTCATTCCGAGCTACGATTTAAAATTTATGGGTGAAATACCGAAGACATGTTTGAAATTCGGCGAAGTGAACTGAGAGGGTGTGGACCGCCAACCAGATGGATCTTGACCGCCAGGAATGCTTGCTGAGAAGGCTGGCGGTCTGGACAAAGTTTATGGATCGCCAGGAACCTCCAAAAACATCAAATTTGCTTAGATCCGACCCGGTTTGTCCCGGGTCGACTCTATCCGATTTGTTTAGTATAAATACACTTCCAAGACTTGTAAAAGCCTAGTTTTTTCCTCTTTGTTTGGTTTTGGAACTAACAACTAAAGCTTTGTGAATCTTTTTTTTCGTTTAAATTTTTAATCTTTCTTATCTTATCTTCTTTGCTTAGTATGATTATGGTTTTATTTGATGTTTATTCATTGTTTAGATCCATGATAAGTGAGTAGTCTTCTTGTGTGGATTATAAGTTAGGGAGATTAGAGATGTTTTGATGTTGATTGTTGATTCTTATGGTTAGATTCATATAAACTCACATGTTTAGAGGATACTTATTGCTAGATTAGACTTGAAAAATCCAAATCTAGACCTTTAGGATTTTGTGCCCAGAAGGTGTTCGACAAAATGCCTAAGAGAACTATAAACATGCATTTCACTCTTAGCCTATGGGAATATTTGATTAAAGTGATTTGTTGACATTTAGGCTTGAGTTTAATGATTAATGATAGCTTGATTACTATCGGGAGATTAGTTTGATTAAGTAGCCATTAAATAGATTAGTATCATGGGAATGAACTTATTGAGTTTTGTCTTGTCATTGAATGGTTCGTAATTAATGATTCTACCATCTTCAATTTTCATCTTACATCTCTTAATCAATCATCCTATCTCATTGTCCACATGTTCTGTTATCTTTGAATCTTTATCTTGTTTCCTTTGATTGTTTTCCTTGGTTTCTGATTTCATTTCTTTTGTTTGATCTTTCATTGAGTAGTTGTTAGAACAAAACCACAATCTTGTTTTGGTTTAGCTTAATCATAGATTCTATATAGCTTAGTGTGTTAGATCTTGCTCCTTGTGAATCGATCCCGATGCTATATTACAAAAGACCATCGTGCTCTTGCGATTAGTCCGTGTTTAATCTCGATAGAGAACTAGAAATTCTCTCATCAACGATGTACTTCATTGACTCAGGTTTCATTTATTGTCAGTCTGCTACCATTCAAAATTTTACTAAATATAAATGTCACTAAGATCAGAGAGGAGCAAGTGAGCCAGTGGCTGCACCGTTTCTACAGCCATCTCACGAAACCAAGGTTCGAATCCTGCACATGCCTCAAGTGAGAGAAACTACTTGCCATTAGACTACAAACGACAAAAAATATCACTAAGATAAATGTAATAAGTAAATTAGGAGTTTTTATTAAGGGTGGACGCATAGCTGATATCCTGTATTTTAGGGGTATTTGGGATCCACTCCGTTCCGTCCGGATCATGTATTTTCCGATATGTATTCGCTCCGTAACAAATTAGATATCTAGCGTCCGAATATCCGCTAAAATCTGAATATTCCACCGGATATCCGCTCTGGTCCGTTTGTTTCCAAAAATAATTTAAAAACAATATAAAACTAAAATTGAAGGATAAAAATAATGATATTCTTAGATAATTTGTTTTTATTTATTAGATTTTTCAAATTTTGATACTTTCTTTTAATAATTTGATGAATAAAAATTATAATATATATAGACTACTTATAATTATATAATCTATATGCATTCAAATATTTATATATTTGTATTTCTACATACATCAGAGCGGAGAGTATCTCCTCTTTTACAATTTTAGTATTTGTGCTTTGCTCCATTTTTAACATATTCGAAGTTTTCATATTTAATTTGCTCCCAAGATTACGGATATCCAGATTTTTCGAATCAAATCAAAGAGGATATCCAGATTTAACTAATCTTTTAACATTTAAAAGCAATCAACTTTGTGTAATCCTATTCCCACTAACCACCCCTTAAAGTTTTATTAAATCTCTAAAAAATTGTTTTTAAATTTGCAGAGACTTTTGTGTATAAGAAAAGTCAATTAAAATCTTTTAGTTATAAGAATTTTGAGAATCTATGGTGTGTAGGAAGTATTTTTAAAGTTGTGTTTAATGAGTTAATTTGTTGAGAATCCATGTTCTAATAACACTAGATTTAGTTGAATCATGAAATCAACGAAAAACCAAACTTATTGAATAACAATGGTTTTGGAATATACATTTAAAATAATCAAACTAGTAACAGTAGATTTTATCAAAAATGATATTAACCACTAACCATTAACAACAATTTCTAAATTTCTTTATAAACTTCAAAAATACAACTACCAATAATCCCTCCCCTCCTTATTCTATCAAGTATTACATTTTGTTTAATATTCTTCTTTCTATATCTAATATATAAGTAGAGAAAATATATGTTGAATCGCATGTGTGTCGACCAATAAATAATTTAGAGGATGTATTAATTGAATGTATTAATCAAATATTACAACTAACTAGATGGTTCTCCGCGCAATGCGCGGATAAATTATCATAAAAATGTTAACAATTTATTTGATTTAGTATAACTAATGATTTTGTTTTGATCAGGATATAATTAATGATTATGACTCTAACAAAATTTACTAATGTATTTTCTTGATATACATCATTATTATCTATAGTTTTCATTGTAGAAATTTATTGGTAATGTGTATAGATGAATGTTAAAATACACAGATTTATTATAAATTTGATTTTAAAACTTGAAATGTTTTGTAAATTATAAAGAAAATTTGGTCCCTCAAACTAAATATTTTTATTATATAATTTAATACAAAAATATCTTGATGGATCATTTAAATGTAATTTGAGAAAAAATGTGAAATTATATATGTGGTGTATAATATGCATCAAATAAAAACCATGTTATAAATTTTAGATAAAAAGTTATTATAATGATAATAAAAAATTAGGTTGCCATGTCAAAATTTCTTAGTTGCAATCAAATTAATGTCATAATTTTTTGTTAAAAATAATTGTGGTGAAGACATGTGGCTAACTTACTTCTTAATTAATGTATAGGGGATAGTAAACTCCATGATTAAAATCTATTCAATTTTAAATAAAAATCAACATATTTTATAAATTTAAATCCAAATAAAAGATACCTTTTAAATATTTTAAAATAATATATAACATAATAATATTGAGACTATTTTTTTAGTTGATGAATTTAATTTTTAAATTTTTTTCAATGTAGACTTGAATAAAATATGTTAAGTCTTAAAAATTTTTTTTCTTTACTATCAATTAATGTCGATATTTTCTTTATGCAATTTTTAAATAAGATTGTAAAGGATTTGGATGTCTTGAAATTTTTGTGTTCATATATGACTATGAATCCAGGGACTCGTGAAATTTTACATGGATCTTTATATTCTACTAAAATCAGAATATTTGCATATATCCATATTCAAATACGGAATTTTGTTAAAATATTTATAATAACATAATATTAAAATATCTAAAATATTTATAAACTTGTAGCTATAAGTACTATTTTCAAAAATAAAATTGAATATATTAAAAGCTAAAATTTTATATTAGATGTAGAAAATATCGATGTATAAAAATCAAATTGAAATATTTTTTCTAATCTAGATATCCATGTAAAAAAAATTTAAATACATGGATCTGAATACAAATTTAGAACAGCAAAAAAAAAAAATTTACCATCCAACTATCATTCCAAAATTATCATATTTACTGATTTTTGAGTGGATCAAAGTAGATATTGGATCACATCTTGATTTTGGTTTATAGTTTTATCTTTACAATTGACAAATGTCATCTTGTATAGCCGAAAATAATCCCCTGTAAGTAGATCATCGAAAATTAGAAAACTGCATCTAATCTCAAATTTGAATCTCGCATCCTATCAAGACGACTTTTTACTGAGGTTTTTTACCAAAATGTTTGAAATCCTCTAAGATAAAATTATATATTCATAAAATGCAAAAAATTCCTCGATAATGAAATTCCACAAGAATTAGATTTAGTTACCTAATATTGCTTCTATAGGCAAATTGAACGCACACCATATGATATTTGTATAAATTCCAAAGTTTTTAGCATGAATTTCCTAGAAAATTTCTCTCTTTTTAGATCATCTAGATGCTTTATACTAAAATTTTTCTTTACTTGTTAGTTTAATCACTCTAGGAGGCATTAGGCGCATTTGCATTGTGTATAGCATGATTTTGGTCATTCTCAGGTACTTTGAGCTTAGTTGAAAAGGAATAAATGTAAAGATCAAGATTGATACAGAGAAAAATAAGTTTTGATTAATAAAAAATGAAATAACTTTAAGAAGAAAGACAATGGTTGGCCCATTGGAGCAAAATAAAAAGAAAGTTTTGCAGGAAAAGGCACATATCGAATGCTACATCCAAGCGAAGCGAGCATGAATAGATTAGGCTATCCGAATCGACTATAAAGAAGCAATATTTTTGGACCGTAAATATTGGACGAAAGAAGCCAATATGTCAGACAGTGCTACATATTAATTAATGCATTTGAGCGGAGCGACCAAACTCGTACCAGATTACATCAAGAAAAACGAAGAAAAGATTCGGGTTCAACCCGACTGGGTTCACCCAATTCATGTTTAGCTTTATGTAAATATGCTTTTTAGAAAATATGAAATCCTAAGCTTATTTTTGTTAGTAATTTGTTGCCTCTTTTGGATTAAAAAACTTGCTTATCTCAATATCTTTATTGGATCTTGACTGTTTATGAAGTCCTATTTCAGTAATTAATGTCTTAACATGCTTCATCTTATCTTCATTTGCTTTGTTTGTTTCGTCTCCATGAGTGAGTGGTCTTTCAAATGGATTGTGGAGTAGGGTAAATTATGGATGTTTAATGACTAGTATTTAATATTTAAAGGATGAATTTGTGATTCATATGTGTAGGCCATTCTCAATGGAGTCTCTCAAAGAGAGTCTCTCATCAATAATAACAATATTTTAATAGGAGAGACTTTCACATGGATCTCTCAAGATTTTGAGAGATTCTCCTATTAAAATATTGTTATTATTGATGAGAGACTCACTTGAGATATTCCCATTGTGGATGCCTTTAAATAGAGTTAGATAATAGATTAGACTTGATCACTCTTACCTAGAACCTCGAGGACATTTTATCATCTGAAAGATATTTGCTGAAATTTTTACTCCAAACTTTTTGCATGCTTAGTTATTTGATCTATGAAAATTGATTGTCTTGTGATCCTACTTATGTTTTATGCTTTAATGATCCAATATCTACACATTAGTTGACACCATTCGCTAAGAAATTATGAAACAAATTATCACCCATACGGTTTTTGATAAATTTTCTAACTTAGTTTTCTTGCATGATTAGAAGATCTTAGCCAATAAAATTGATTATAAATGACTTACTGACTTACTTGATACTTTCGAGCACATCGTTCTTATGCATCCATTTCACATGTTAATTGTAGCTGGTATTCGGGTACATGGATCACTATCTTGTTTTTTTGTTTGAATGATAGCGAAATTGGAACATGATTAATAAATTATGGTTATTACCAATGGGAATAGGTTAATCCTATATCAGTGTTTCAAGTCAATGAATGGCACTTGAACTCATTGAATTGATGTATGATCTAGTCATTGAACACTCTCTTATAGATTATCCATTAATCCATTGTTCATTGCTTTCTAGATTTGAATTCTCTCTTTTTTATTTGCTCCCTTTGTTTTCTATTTTGCATTAGTAATTGTGTGAAAACAAATTTGATTCTCTTATTAACCAAGCTAAAATAGAGTTCTATATATCCTATTGTGGTGTACTAACTCTTCGTGGATTCGATACCCCAAGTGCTACAATGCATTTCCATATATTTGTGATTAGTGTGGGTTAGTCCAAGAGATTTAAAATATGGAACTATCAAAGATTTTAGCACGGTTGTAGGGGAGTAGAGATAATAGTAATTAGGTTCAAGATTATTTTTAAGATGAAGTCGTTTTATTTTAAAATTTAAAACATGTTCTTAAAATTTTCTTTGGATTTTCAAGGTACCATAGTCACATGTGATAGATAATTTGATAAATGAAAATGAATCTCAATTACGCAAGGTATCAATAGATGGCTTAACCTATATGATTAGTGGTCATTAAACCTTACATATGTCAATGCAGGAGACATTAATATGATCTTTCTCAAGGTGACTTAAACTTCTTTACCACTAAAATGTCACATTCATTAAGATCAAAACTAGATCAGTTTAGAAAGTTGAATTTTTTAGACTACAAATACAAGTTTAAGAGTCTGCTATATATTATTCACACGATTAATTAAAAAATCATAAATAGTTATTTACCTCAATTCGAGTTTCTCTCTATGTTTTTGAAAGTTTTTCTAGGTTAACTCGCGATTTCAACAACAACAATCTAGATAGGGTTAGGGTTGTTTATGAGCCAAAAGTAAGAAACTATAGTTTTCGTATTCAACCACCCAACATAGCCAATCCCAACTTTATGATAAGACCGAGCTTGATCAAAATGATCCAAGATGTCATGTTGTTTGATTTGTCCTTGGACAGCCCACACAATCATTTGGTTCACTTTAAGCAATTTCGTAAAATGGAAAGGATTGATGATGTTCCAAAGGAGTAATAAAGATGGTTTTGTTCTCATTCTCATTAGGAGAGAAAATCATTTTATCCAAATTTTATTTACATTGGAAGTAAGTAAAATAGGAGTTTTAAAACAAGTTTATCACAAGAAAAAGACCGCTATCTTGAGGAATGACATTGCCTTTCAAGCAAGAAAACAATGAAACATTTAACGAATCATAGGAAAGGGTAAAAGAGTATGCAAGATTTTTCCACACCATGGTGTACTAAAAAATGCTTTGTTAAGTAGAGTTAGTCTAGCTTTAAAGCTAACAATGGATAGGTAGGGAATGTTGAGTGTGTTTACTCGGGAAACTCGAGTGTCTTTGCTCGTGTTTTGGGTTATGTAAAAGAAGATTCGTAGTAATTACGCTAAGATTGGAATCCAAAAGATACAATGAATGAAGAAATAACAAAAAAGGAAACAAATAAGAAGAAACACTCTAAGCAGATAAGGAAACGAAAAAAGCTTGAAGGATGTAATGAAAAAGAAAATTCAAAGAAGAAAGAAATGAAAAATCGAGTCTAAAGACTATGTTGTCTGGAGCAAATCAAAGAAAGATGGAGAGATAAAGAAGGTAACAAAAAAGAATCTTTAGAGTATAATGCTTAATAATCAAAGAATATTGGTTGTGGATGTCAGAAAAATCTTGCCAAAAAGGCAAGTGGAATAATTTCACTATTCAAAAAAGCTTGATACATGAGTAGAGTTAGGATGTATCTTAATGAATGGGTAGAGTTGGAAAAGGTAAATCTTGGTAAACGTCAATTGTCATGTCCCTTTCTCCCTATATTTTACAACATGTTGTGCATCTTATTTCTTGAGTGAACCACCAATAAATGTTTAAAAACACCTCAAAACACATTTTTAAAGTTTTTTCTACCTAACCAAATGGTTTATTATTACTTGCACGTTTGTGAGAATGCACCTACAATTTGAATGAGTTATAAATGATTAGTGGATAAGATTGCACGTGGAAGTTACGACCTGAATTAAATAGCAAACAATTTTCCTTTCGATGAGTAAATAAGAATTTGTAGACTTGACTTTTGCTATATAGTAATCATCTATAAAGACTTTAATTTGTATGGCTCTTTTGTTTTCTTTTAGTTATGAGTCGCCAACATTAAACTTTTTATGAATGATTGATCTTTGAAGTTTCTTGAGCGCAAGCAAATGTCAAATCCAAGAGAGTTAATATTTGTAAAAATAACAAAGTTTTTAGCGTGAGTTTCATATAGAATTAGTTAAACCCTAAGTTTATTTTCGTTAAAACGTTTATCGCCTATTTTGAATTTAATAACTTGTTTATAATTAATCATTGTTGGATCTTGTTGTTTATGAAGTTTTAGATTATTTTCTTTAATCTATATCTTAAAAATGCTTCATCTTAGCTTTGCTTGTTTATTTTCTATGAGTAACTAGTCTTTCAAATCGATTGTGGATTATGGTAGATTAAAGATGTTTGAAGGTCTGTATTTGATGTTTATTGAATTTATTTATGAATTATATGCTTAGATGGAGCTAAATACTAGGCTAGACTTAACCATTCTTGCCTAAAATCTATAACATTTTTATTACTCAAAAAGTGTTAATGAAATGTCTAGTCTAAAATATTTTCATGCTTTGCTTATTTTACCTATGAAAATTGATTGCTATGTGATTCTACTTATGCTTTACACGTGAAATGTGCATTAATTGACAATTTTTCTGAAAACATATGGAACAAATTATCATCTGAAATGTGTTTGATAAAATGTGTAAATAGATCTTAACAAGTGGAAATTGATGTCAAATGACTTAGTGGCTTAAATGAGAGATATCGTTATTGGAATAAGATTAGTGAATTGAGGTTAATACCATGAAAATGGATTAATCTTATATTAGTGCTTCATATCAATGACTAGTGTTTAAATATTCTTTATAGATTATCCTTTAAACTTTGGTCCATTTGTTTCTAGATTTAAATTCTATCTTTTTCATTTGCTTGATTTATTTATATTTTCCATTTGTAATCAATATACAACAAGAAAAAAATCCAGTTGACATAACTTATATAGATTTCTACATAGCTTGGTTTTCTTTTACAACTCTTTATGGACTCGATACCCCATGTGATACAACAATGTTATGTAATTGTGGTTAATGATGGATTACTCCAAAGAAATTATAATTTGGACCGCATCATCTTACAATCGACAAATACATTATTAGTTTCCTACGATTACTTTCTTTTATTTAAAGTGGAGATTTAAAATAAAAGGGGATTGAATCACTTTGGCGATTAGAGCCATAGAAAAGAAAAATTTACGTTGAAAAATGAAAGAGAAACTATTAGAAATTTATATTTTTTAATATAATTATAATTATTATGATATTTTTTCAAATACTTTTAATCTCATGTTTGGTACAAATTAAAATTATTAATTATTTTTAGATTTCGTAAGGTTAAGATCTTAAGTTACTTAACATACGATTGTATACATATTTGGAGAATAATTAGGCTTCAACTATTTTTTCATTTAGCTCTACTATGATAGATTGTTTAAGATTATTATAATTCAAAAGTAAAATTCGTTTGGGAAAAAAGATTTTAAAATATTTAGTTTGGAAAGAAAAATGATATAAATTATTTGATTTCAAAAAAAAACCTTATTTAAAGTGAAAACAAAAATTGTTGGGCGAGAGGAGAGAAAAAGAGTGCACAATATGTAACCTCTCCGATGGTAGGAGCTTCGTCCCCTTCGTCGCAAGAATGATTTTTCTTTTGTTTTCTGGTTTTCTCTCTTCTATGGTTGAGTAAATTTAGGAATCTCGAGACCAATTTTGTCAATCAACGTTTCTATGTTGAGAAGAGGACGGACAAAATCTCTAGTACAATGCGAAAGATAGTCTCGTCGATCATTTTATGTTAGTGGCGAATCTTACACAGGTTAATTCCAACGAGCAACACATAAATTATGGAAGGTGTTGTGCTCCGTGATTCATTTAGGTTTTTAGATTTTTTAAGGTTTTGGCTCATCATCCTCGAGGTGTTTCGTAGACGCAAAAATGGCATATCGTTAGATTGTTCTTCGAATGTTATATTGTCTCTGGCATATTTAGCTTTAGATTTTCTTCTCGTGTCTTGTATTTAAGATGGAGAAGGTGATGATTTTGGTTTCACCAATTCCAAGCGGAGCAAAGTCGTCATGCTCAGACGTGAATATTGCTAACCTTTTTTCCAAATCTAACACCTGCTCTTTTGTGCACATATTTTTTTGGTACATATCTGAGCAAAATATGTCTAAATTAATGGCTTTAGAGTTTGATTTTCAGGTGTTTGCACTTTCATTTTAGCTCTTCCTACTTTTGTGATTTCCCTTAACAGTGTTCTATTTCAAGCTAAGCTTCTCCTTTGATTCGTATCTCCGATGATATTTCGTTGAAAAGGTATCTACGTTCGGCGCCTTTATTTATGCATGTATATGAGCTTTGGTATCAAAAGTATGGACTGATGTTGATTTTCTTCTTTTTTCAGGTTGAAGGTAATTAGGTCTGGGATTATAGATGACTATGTCTTGGTCTATAGTGATTATGATTAAGAATGGCTAATCCTATTTAATGTTTTCCAAATTGAAAGTCAATGATCTCTTGAACATCTTTTTTTCTCATTTCATTGCTTTCGGGAAAGAACATATCCAAAGGTGTATTCGTAGCAATTCTCCATCTTGATTATTGCGAGTATTTATGTCATTTTTGTTTCTGTTGAGATCGATCCTTTATTTAATTAAGCTTCTTGTTGGTGGAATCTCTACTCGTGTCTCTTGTTCCTTTCATTCTGTTATGGACCAACTTGTCTCTTTTGAGGTCTTGTTGTGTTGTTTTCTTTGTAGTTGTCTTAGCCTAGAGCTAGTTTAGTGCATCGTTAATCAACCCTTTTTATGTATTATTTGGCTCCCTTTGATGTGCGAATGAATACCTCTTTTGGGCTTTAGATTGTGGTATCATCCCAATTTCGATAGCATGTTTAAATATTTTTCATTGCGACTTTAAACTTGTATTATTTGTCTCTTTTTCTTAATTATAATAAAACAAGATGAAAACATAAAGTGCTTGATATTAATCACAAAATGGTAACATATAGCGTCACCAAAATTGGTGCTCTTTTGCGATTATCTTTTTCACTGCACGTTCTTGCGATATTTTTTAATGGGTGATTTCAAAAACGACATAAAAGTTGAAGACATTGACAAATGTAATATTTTCTCTCTTCCTTTTTTAAAATACTATGTTTTATGTTCCCACAAATATTTGCTCTTTTTTCTTTTTTTGTCACACATGTATTAATTTGCCCTTATAAATCAATTATTTAATTAAAAACAAAAAAAATTAAAAATACAACCCTTGACAACTTCGCATATTTACTAAAATGTCATCTTTAATTTTGCCAACCACCATTAACAACGAAAATTGAAGTTCTAAATGCGTCATACAATGCCATTTTCCATGGGTAAATGCTCAATCTCTATCTCAAAACTTCATAATCTCTTATTTTCTCACCAAAAATCTCTCTAATTTTCGTTTTTTAAAATTTCAAGTTTGACCATCTCGAGTTTTGGTTGGCTTTGGCATACATAATGATGTAAACAACTTGAATTTCCGTTCTGGACACATTAAGAAGCAAAAAACGAACTCATATAGGACCAAGGTAACTCTTGAGATTCATTTTCTTCAAACTGAAAATTTGCGTTCTGCAGACTTCACTTGCAGTCTGCGACCATAATAAACTTCAGGTGAAGTCTGCTAGTCAATGCAAAGACTAATTTTGTAATTAAAAATTACTTGAGAGGAAGTCTACTCAGTTTTTTGATGACAATAATAATTTGTGCAGACTTAACCTGAAGTCTGCATTAGAAAAGGGTTTAGCTTTGTAGTTGACCAAAACATTAAAATTTTGGAATAGTCTTCTAGTGAAGTCTACGTAAAAGTGAGGCTCGTTCTTTAGTTGACTATAACTTTGACTTTTGGAGCAGAATTCTTTTAAAGTCTGCCAAGATTAGTTTTGTAGTTGATCAAAATCACGAAATATTGAATTTTAGAGCATACTTCTTTTGAAGTTAGCTTATGTTCTTAAAATTGAGTAGACTTCAAAAGAAGTTTGCGTAATGTGATTAGAATTAAAAAGAAGTCTTCAAATTTTGAGAAAGTAAAACCCAACAGATTTCACGAAAGCTATAAACAAGAAGACTTAACCTTAAGTCTACTCACCTTATGCATACTTCTTTTGAAATCTACTCAAAAAGTCAATATTTCATAATTTTGGTTAACGACAAAACTAAACCATGCAAACTTCTCTACGAAGTATGCTTCAAAGTCATTGTTTTCGTCAACTGCAAAGTTGACCCATGCAGACTTCAGAAGAATTCTACTCGAGAAGTCAATTTTTGATCAACTACAAAATAACCTATTTTAATAGCAGACTTCTTCTGAATTCTTCACGCATACTGCAAATAAATTTTGCACGAATAGTCTGCAGGCTCCACTTTTTTGTGTTTCAGACTTCTCATGAGTAAAAGGGTAATTATCTTATCTATTTTTTGTTTGATCATAAGGGGATAGATGTAATTTCTCTACCCTCTTTGAATTACTTTTGGAAAAAATTATTTGGGATTACTATCATTTTTATAGATTTGTTTTAGATTAGTTTTGTACAATTCCCCATTTTAAATAGGTAAATGTGTTACCAACCATATCCATTATATACTAAATAAGAGATGTAACTTGTTTGGTCACGGTAGTTACTCAATAATTCCACTATTTGTTATGTAATTGAAGTTTAATTAGCTTAACTTTCACCGTCAATATGGTAGATCAGAGTTTTCAAAACTCTTTGAAAAAATCATAAAGTTTAAAAATTAAAATACTGCGGACTAAAACAAAAGGGAATCTTTTTCCGGATGCATCGTGGAACCATTTTTTGACCAAACCAGAGTGCGTTTAAGATAAAAATTTATGAGTATTTATATTAGGGCGAATTACCTATATGACATATTTTGGCTAGGGTTTTCGTAAAATACCAAGTTAAAAAAAGGTTGCAAATATGCCATAATTTTATAATCAAACGGACAATATTTCCCATGTCTAATGGGTTTGAAATGTGTTTCTTTGTCAAGTAAGAATGTGATTTTCTTTAACTTGAGAGAGTGTTAAACTTTCGGTAGACGATAGCAGCAATAAAGATTAGTATTTTCATAAAATAACATAAGTCTAATGACCTTACAAAAGATCTCTTATTTTTGAGACAAGAGGAGAAACTAAGATAATAAACAGAGACTAAATTCTAAAGAACCAAACTGATCAAACAAGATCCTCGAAAGATAGAGGAGTTTAGGTTCACAATAACTCTGATTTCTTCTTCTCTGAGCATCCCACTCAAAACACTTCTACTTCAAATTCAATATATGATCGTCAATCTCAAGAAGTTGAGACAAACACGACTGCTATTTCTCCTTGTTTTCTATGACTTGGTCAAATTTCTTCACCTGAAAAGCTCCTCAAGTGATTGGCACAGGGTCTCGATTAAGCTGACTACAAAATTCATACATGCAATCCTCATATATTGGTTCTTTTTGGTCCTCCACGACATGTCAGGGTGTCATTCGAATATACGTCTCGAAGATTCTACCTGCGAGTGGAAAACAAATGTACAAAACTTATGATAAAGATCATTCTCTGGTGATCTTTAAAGAGACAACAAACCCAAGTCTCTTACTTATGATGGAAGAACTTGAAACACATTGACATCCACTCTTTACTCCAACTGTTGTCTCTTGCTGATCACGTTTGGCTTTGCTCCATCATCATGCTTCATCTCGCTCTGAAGTTCATATGCATTTCAGAGCCCTCTGATTAACCTAGTGTGAAAATAACACCAAGAACTTCTACCTCAACAACAACTATGAATTGTCCATTTACTAGGAATCTTTCTTTTTGTCGTGAAGAAAGAGGAGCTTATATATATGAAACAAACCATTTGAACGCTTTTTCATCAAGCCAGCGATGTGTTTCTGTAGCGATTATGTAATGCCTGACCCTTTAAGGGCCCAAACTCTAAACCTGTACACGAACCCAAGCCCTAACTCACCACCCGACCCGAGCACCTGACCCTAGCACCCGTCCCGACCCGACTCGACTCTTTTTTCCCATAAACCCTAACTTACTCGTAAACCTAAGATGGCGAAGAGAGAGAGAGAGAGAGANAGAGAGAGAGAGAGAGAGAGAGAGAGAGAGAGAGAGAGAGAGGCCACGATGAAAACGAGGGGGATGATGGCAGAGCACGGCAAGGTGAAGGAGAAGAGAACCCGTGGAGAGTTGGAGGAGATGGATGGAGCCGAGAAGAAGAATCTCAGCGTGGAAGCTGCAGAGGGAGGAGGAAGAGATGACGCCGCGGAATGAATCAGAGGCGACGGAAAGGCGTAAGTGATCCGAGGAGGAGGCGGAAGGAGCAGTCGCGATCATGGGAGCAGAAGAGGCTCAGAAGGCGAAGCGTCGGATCAGATACGTGGATACGAAGGAGAAGGAGGAAGGAGTCGGGGAAACAATGATCGGAGGAGAGGAGGTAGAGCAAGTGGCGGGCGTGGCGGAGAAAGTGAGACCCTAGAGGAGAGGGATGGTGGCGGGGGTGATCAGAGGCTGTGGTGGCGAAGCGGAGACGTCGGAGGCGAAGGCGGAGATGGGAGGAGCGGAGGACGGCGACAGAGAAGGAGGACGAGTGGAGCTGGTGGCGGGAACCTTAGTTGGTGGTGGTGACTTGCGGGGCAAGGAAGTATAGGGGGAAGAAGCTAGGGTTTTGTTGACTTGCAGCGCAAGAAAAGTGGGGGATTTAGGGTTTTCGATGGCTTGGGGAAGAAGAAAGCAACAGATCCGGTGAACAAAAAATGATCGGGAGGCTGCTGCGAGGAGAGTTGTGATTGGAGAAACATCCAGAGTCGGAGGTGCAAAACTGAAAGACGGCAGTGACTTAAGCGTCAAGAAAGAAGAAGAAGAAGATCGATCGGAAGGGAAAAGAGAAGCAAGGAAAAGAGACTCCAGGAAACAGTCCAGAGACGAGAAAGTATCCAAAGAAGAAGAGATGATGAGAGCGAAGAAGAAAATGTTGGAGCTGGACACATGGTGAGAGATTGTTTCCAAGGAGGAGGGGGAATGATCTGCATCGGTGTAGCCACTAGAGTAGTTGGAACCTCTTGTACCGGGAACAAAATTCTAGTAGAGAGGGTTCAAGCCAGAGAACCGGAGGAAGCCCGGGAGTCGCATAAGCAGAGAGTCGGTTCCGCGGGACCAGACAAGGAGGGTTCCAAGACACGTCTGCGAGAGCTGCATCCCTCAGTAAGGAATTTACCGTTTTACCATTAGCTTTCCTTTGGGAGAATTTTTGCGGAATAATAGGTTACTATTTTTGGAAAGTTTCTTTTTAAGGAAAGTTTCCTCTTAGGGTAGGTTTTCTTTTTAGGAAAGTTTCCATTTATGGCAGGTTACCATAAATGGAATGTCTCCGCTTTTGGCAGGATTCCGAAAAAGGCTAATTGGTTCCTGTTTCAGGGTTTGCTGGCAGGAAAAGGATTTTCCAGGAAAAGAGATGGAGAATCTAGTTGGGGCAACAAAGATGGAAGTTTTAGCGGACTAGAATCTAGTTTCGAAGAAGGAGATGGAGGATCTTCCTGGGGCAGGAAGGATACTGGTGGAGCGTTATCTAGCAAGGATCCAGAGGCAGGAGTGGAGGTCATCCACTCAGAAGGCATTTCAACCATCAGGCCAAGGTGAGGGGGTTTTCGTTGATCTCGATATTCGTTTAACTTTGTTAGTCTAGGGTTAATTCGGCCAGTGTCGGGCTATAAGTTCTGACACGAATAAAATGTATGTAATATGTAATGTTATGACATAAGGTCTTATACGCCTAAGTGAGATTGTTTGATTGGATCGCTATGCCGAGCCTAGGATAGAACCTGTGTGAGAACATAAGTCTTAAAAATGACTAGAGTTAAATTTGGCATTGTTTGAGAATTGTGAAAAATGATAATAGGTCTAGGTTAATCTGGTGATGTGATTCTCTGTGTGACAGTCGCCTATCCAATTTACGAATGTGATGCACCCCTCCCTAGGGCTCAGTACCATAGGGGAATTGAGAGGTGAAAAGTAGGATCATCGCGCTGGGCCAGGTGGAAGTAATCCGGAGGGGAGGTGGCCATATTGTAGTGCCCTGCGCCCCAAGTGTTAGGGCGGGAGGGTAGCTGAACCAATGGACCTCAAAACCCTGGGTCGTATTGGAAAGGCGTGGTCCCTGGCGAGGGTACCCAAAGGACCAATTCAGGTTGACTATCAGCTCACGGGCAGCCATGTTCAGTGGTGTGGGCGTGCTGTTCACTTTGAACTGTGCCGGGGCGGAACATGCACGGGGAGCCGTGTTCAGTGGTGTGGGCATGTTGATCATTGTTAACTGTGCCGGCAGAACTGCGGGGCAGCATGAATCGGCAGTGCGCAGCGTGGTGTTTGTGAACTACTCGGGTCGGGGTCCTTTGTTAGTGCATAAGGGAATTTGTCGTGATTGTAGGACGCACTTGGTAGAAGAAAAAGGTTTGGGAAAGTTTGTAAAAGGGTGTCTAGTAAGTTAGGTTTGCTTTTGGAAAGAATTTTAACTTATTAGTTGCTTGCCAGACACGGTAGGTGTCTTCTGTGGGGTTTAGGATTAGGTCTGAACATTCCGGGTTAAGCGGGTATCGGGTGAGGAAAAATCGGGTTCGTCCTTACTGAGTGGCTTGTTTAAAAAGTCACTCACCCTCTATTTTTCCTCTTTTTGTTTTGGTGTTTCTGCAGGTTGCAGTTTGAAGCGAAAAATTAATGATCAGTTGGTGAAGTTTGCTCGTGTTTTGGCGGTACCATTTGGAGCAATTCAGATCCCCTAGGGTTGGGATCGTTACAGAATCATTCTAGTTGTTAACAAAATCAACCAACAAGTGTCTAGTTAGCATAAAGAAGAAAGAATCAACTTTCATTACTGAGCGTTTCTCACAAAAACTTGTTTACTCTAGTTAGCTTAGGTTACATAACTTCTTCATCCAAAAAGTAATGATTCAAAATTGGCTACTTCAAGAAATAGAGGCAAGTAATTATCGTTGTTTCTCGTGGGATGGTCAACAAGATGCCTGAAGAAAACAATAAAAACAGAGTCACCAAAACATATCTAGCCCGACATAATACATTTGGAAAATAAGTTTTTCATTTTTACCATTTCCAAGTAACCAATCGAGACCGTATCAGAATAAATCTTCTCACACAGCAAAGAGGAAAAGTTCTTTACCACCCAAGCAAACTTCTCACTCTCCTTTCTTTTTGTGTTCCCATGATTTCATCTTGTTTATTCAGATCTTCAACCATCTTTCTTTCCTTTCTTCAATTTTTCTTTCACATATCTCCCTCAGATTTTTCAATCTTCTATCTTTAAAACATCGTTTCGTTAGAGTAATGATTAAAATGAGGCATATATCGTCGTTCATTGAAATTATTTCCCTCATGCCAAATGCGCCACAGAAAAACACAAACTCACACCTTCACATGTGCTTAAAAGTCACCTAATTGTAAATGTTTTAGCTTGATCTCAACCAAACTTTAAAACCACTATGATTAATAATCTCCCTAAAGTGAATTCTTTGATTTCATGACTTCATGTTATACATTTTCAAGGACAATCGATGTTGAGAGAATCTAAAGTGTTAATGCTAAGAAATAAGCTAAAGGGATTTTTTTTTATCTTCGTATCTCCTACAGCTACACCAGTTCGTTCTACAGCTGAACACAAAACATCATTTGTCAAAATTAAAACCCCATAAAAAACAAAACTCTCAGACATAAACTCGTGTACTTTAAGAAATAAACATCATTAATCAATAAATGCAAATATGAAATTAATTAAAAATAGTCAACTAGCCAATTCGAAATTTTCAAATGTACTAACAAGTGCATCTTTGATGCAGTCATCGATTCTCTCGAAAGCTTACAATTACCGCGAGCAAACATATTAATTTAATGACTTAATGATGAGGAACACATTTTTACTATGCTACTAATACTTGTACTTGCTATTCTACCCAAGCCTGGTTGAGGAAGAGTTAAGAAGTTTCAAAAAATATGTTCATTCGGCCGATAAAAAATATTATATGTAAAAAAGAAGAAGGTCACTCCACTCTATTTCGACAAAAGACTCATTTCCAAGTTCCGTAGCTTTGAGTCCGCTATCCCGAGCATGATTTTCTTACCCCCCCCCTCCCCCCTGGAGGGAAAGGTTCTTCTCTTTTGGGCCGGTTGTGGGAAAGGAGGGATTCGAGCCCCTGACACCGTGGTTTGTAGCCACGTGCACTAATGCTCTAAGCAACAAGTCCCACCCCGTCTCCACTGGATTTGTTCCCAGGAGTACTTAAAAAAAAGGAACCTTTCCTCTCGCAAGCCATTTCGGGTTAAGAAGATGTGAAAGTGCCTTTCTCTCTATAAGAACAGTGCGTTCTGGTGTGCGAAGTGGGATAGAAGGGATTTTATAATTGGGGTTTTGAATAAGACAACCTTTTCATTTTTCATTTTTTTCAATATGAAAAAGTAATAAGAATGAGAAGTGTTAAGCTTTTCATCATCCTAGCGTCGAGCTATTTTTTTGCAAGACCTCCTTTACCGTATCATCACTGCAGTAGACTTTAACCACCAAGTTTGGGATGGATTGGTGTTGTTCCTCAACGCCTACGACACCAAAATATCGAACCATGAACGAAGAAAGACATGCGAGAAAACATGTTAGCTAGTGATTGTGAGGCTCCAATTCTTGACTGGACTGGACACCAAAGGCCTCCGCCCCATCATCCTTTGGATAGAAAGGTAGAATTTTAAGTTTTTTCATGTAGTCGAAGAGTTGAACAATGGTTTTTTTGTGTTATCAATGAATTGAACTATGAAAATAGATGGCGAGTGCCTAATCGAATTGATCAAGTCATGTAGGAAAAAGGTTCAAGTCTATCGGGATGTTAGGATCCATTAGCTGCATACATCACTCACTTCCACTTGACACCTGTCGTAATGATAATCGGCTCGTCTCGCCGTGACCTTCTCGTGAATTCTCAAAACTTCTGTCACTCAATCCCCGCAGGGGCGGAGAACCCGTTGTTGTCTTGGTTGGCTTACTACTTAGATGCTTTCAACAGTTATCCGATCCTCTCGTACTAGGGAAAGTTCCTCTCAATGATCTACTGCCCACACCAGATATAGACCAAACTGTCTCACAATTCTTAACCCAGCTCATCTTACCGCTTTAATGGGCGAACAGCCCAACCCTTGGAACATACTACAACCCTAGGTGGCAAAGAGCCGACATCGAGGTACCAAACCTTCCCGTCGATGTGAGCTCTTGGGGAAGATTAACCTGTTATCCCTAGAATAACTTTTATACGTTGAGCGACGACCCTTCCACTCGGCACCATCAAATCACTAAGGCCGACTTTCGTCCCTGCTCGACGGGTGGGTCTTGCAATCAAGCTCCTTTCTGCCTTTGCCCTCGAGGGCCAATCTCTGTCCGGTCTGAGGAAACCTTTGCACGCCTCCGTTACCTTTTGGGAGGTCTACGCCCCATAGAAACTATCTACCTGAGATTTTCCCTTGGCCCGTATAACTTGACAAAAGGTTAGAATTCTAGCTCTTCTAGAGTGGTATCTCACGGATGGCTCGAGCCCCCCGAAAGGAGGCCTTCTTCGCCTTCCACCTAAGCTGCGCAGGAAAAGCCCAAAGCCAATGCCAGGGAACAGTGCAGCTTCACAGGGTCTTTCTGTCCAAGTGCAGGTAGTCCGCATCTTCACAGACATGTCTATTTCACTAAGCTTCTCTCCAAGACAGTGGTCAGATCGTTACACCTTTCGTGTGGGTCGGAACTTAGCCGACAAGGTATTTTGCTACCTTATGACCATTTTAGTGAGGGTCGCCATTTACCGGGACTTCGATCGCCGACTCGCTTGTCATCAGGTCACCAACATCCTTGACCTTCCAGCACTTGGCAAGCGTCAGCACCCATACATGGTCTTACGACTTTGCGGAGACCTATGTTTTTGGTAAACAGTCGTCCGGGCCTGGTCACTGCGACCCCCTTTGTGAGGAGGCACCCCTTCTCCCGAAGTTACAGGGCTCTTTTGCCGAGTTCCTTTGAGAGAGTTGTCTCGCATCCCTAGGTATTCTCTACCTACCCAATTGTGTTAGCTTTTGGTACATGTACCCTTTTGTTGAAGGTCATTCGAGCTTTTCCTGGGAGTATAGCATGGGTTACTTCAGCGCCATAGCGTCTGGTACTCGAACATTGGCTCGAGACATTCTCTCAAACCCTTCTTACCCTGAAAAAGTAGGGACACCTTACGTCCTTGAACCGATAACCATCTTTCGGCTAACCTAGCCTCCTCCGTCCCTCGGGACCAACAAGGGGTAGTACTGGAATATTCACCTGTTGTCCATTGACTACGCGTTTCGGCCTGATCTTAGGCCCTGAGTCACCCTCCGTGGACGAACCTTACGGAGGAACCCTTGGGGTTTCAGGGCATTGGATTCTCACCAATGTTTTGCATAACTCAAGCTGACATTCTCGCTTTCGCTTCGTCCACCACTGCTCACGCGGTTGCTTTTGCCTAAGGCGGAACGCTCCCCTATCGATGCAGTTTTACGTCCCACAGCTTCTTCAGATCGCTTAACCCAATTCATCTTCGGTGCAAGAGCGCTCGATTAGTGAGCTATTAAAGAATCTTTCAAGGGTGGCTGCTTCTAGGTAAACCTCTTGGTTTTCTCTGCACCTCTACCTCCTTTATCACTTAGCGGTCATTTAGGGGCGTTAGCTGGTGATCTGGGCCCAACTTCCTTTCGTAGTACCCTACCCTCAGGGAAGTCGAATCCCCACTACCTCCTTGAAAGAGAGATGTCATGAACCACTAGACGATAGGGGCATACTTGATCAACCACCATCATACTATGATCATAGTATGATAAGTTTTTTAAAATTTTCAATATAAATCAAATGATATGATTAGCTTATAAGGTTTTTTCTTTCTTTTTTCTTCTACTTCTATAAGATTCTATATTATTTTTTTACATTTTTATTCATATTCAAATCATAATTCTCGAAAAAATCGATATATTTTCCTTTTATATTTGATGTGGAAATATGAAATAAAAA
Source organism: Anastatica hierochuntica (assembly GCA_900406275.1). Lineage (NCBI taxonomy): Eukaryota > Viridiplantae > Streptophyta > Magnoliopsida > Brassicales > Brassicaceae > Anastatica > Anastatica hierochuntica. Next base: position 11,219 of record OVAN01001996.1, on the reverse strand, counting down.
ATCTAAAAATAGTATAATCTAATAGAGAATCTTTTAAAGAAGTGATTGGTCTGACATAAAAAAAAAAGAAAAAACATACTCCGTTAAGTAAATTTGAAATAAATTCAATATATATATATATATATTGAATTTATTTCAAATTTACCTATCGACTCAGTCAGAAATTCAACCAAGACGACCCTTTTAACTTAGTGGTAGAGTAACGTCATGGTAAGATGTAAGTCATCAGTTCAAATCCGATAAGAGGCTTTTACTCTCTAATAGTAAAACTTTCATTCGAAAGTGTCTAATTTCTCATTAATTTAATTTCATTCTAATTAATTTAATTTTATAATAACTAATAATAAAATTTGAGAGTAATTTAAAAATAAAATTAAATGTTTTTATATTATAATACAATTAATAAAGATAAGTTGCCTCTTGAATTGGCATATATATATATATATATATATATATATTCCATTTTTTTGATAGATTAGAAATCGACAAATCCAAAAAAAAAGTAAGTGGGCCTAACCCATCGAATCATCACTATATCCACTATTCTGATACTCAAATTCGATAAAAATAAACTTGAAACAATAGATTGTTTAGTTTCATATTTTTTATTAGAAATCTGTTGATATCTCTTATTGAATCATTAAAGTCATATTTGCTAGGGATCTGCGAGTCTCTCCCTCCCAAATCTCTAGATAATTTTTTACTTTATGCCTTAGCAAATTCATCGCAAAATCGTTCGCACTTTTGCTCTGGATATGTGAGAGATTTTTTGCATGTTGTATTTCCAACAAATCTCTCGCAAATCTCTCGCCAATTTGCGAGGCATTTGTGACAACTTTTATGCGAGAATTCTGCAAGGGATACGTTTCCGCGTAAATTTTGCGAGGCATTTGCGAGCCCATACCATTTCCCAGGAAACTTTCCCTCGCAAAACACCTGTTTTCTTGTGTAATCACGGTATACTAAGGAGATAACTGATGGAGCATTCGTTAATCACCTAACCGCCTCTAAGATATTTTACATTTTAGACTCTTTACGTTTTTGTCTATCCTAAAGACGAGATTTAACGATTTACATTATCTATCTTCCCGCATACAAAAAAACATTATCTATCTTCCTAAGACTTTTGACATATTTTATGTGTAAGGTCACGCGTTGTACATGTATATTCTATTTTCTGTTTTATTAGAGAATCACATATTCTTATTAACAATACTATGATTCATGTATTTCTAATTTTATATTATTTTTGTTTACGTTAACTATCAAAATATATACTTGTTATTACATTTTTTATGAACCTCATAATGGATAGAATTTTACCAGTCAATTTTTTCCTGTAACTTTTAAAAGAAATTTTTTACATACATCATGTTCAGTTGAAGAAATCATATTAAGCACTTTGAAGTTTTTTTTGTTGTAGAATTGGGTTTTCAAATTAAACAAAAAGAAAAGGATACAAAGTCTTTGGGCGTAGTGCGTGGAAGCCTACTCAATTTTAATCTATTTAGTTACATTTACAAACTAAAGCCCGTATATTGTTATCATGTAAGCAGGAACTAAATCTGAACCAAAACGATCTCTAATCAAAGAGGCGGTTATGGAACTGTACCATTCTTACTTATATCCTGCTTCCTGATTAATGAGATCAACCAAACTTTCTTCAGAGAAATGAGTGAGTAGAGCGATCAGCGAGTTTAGGGCTTCAGTGTCTTTATCTCAGCCATAATTGGAGGAGACCAAAAGTTGTAGCCGAGTGAGATTCTCTGACACTTTAACCTTTGTTCCTCACATGCCTATCAATCTCCTTCATAAGGGAATCCGCTGATCTGAAGCAATTTCTATGAAGCCTGTTGTTCCGTTCATACCAGATCGCATAAACTGCTGCCTGCCAGCTAATCAGAGTGAGTTTCTTCCTAAATTTGTCACCTCTTTGTCCCATAAGCTGTTGAAGAATGCTTCCCCAGTCTCTCAGCGTAGTGTGTAACTCACATCTCCTGCTTACTTCTTACCAGATCTAAGAAGAGTAATAGCAGACAAAGAAGAGGTGCTCTTTTGATTCTTCCCACTGGTTACAGAGAGAACACGTTAGGCCAGTAGCCAGGCCCCAAAATCTGATCTGGTCTTTAGTTGGGCAACGATTGAGGATAAAGAGCCATGTCAAGATCTTATGTTTTGGGGTTCCTCCTGAAAACAAAACGATTTTGCTCCATGACAAAATCGGAGAATGAGGTTTGATGGCCAGATAGATATGTCCTGTGCTACTACCATCTTTAACTTTGTCGTTGACCCACCATTTGTATTGGTCTTCTTGTGATACCAAGCTAATGGAAGTGAGTTGAAGTTGCACCTGGACCTGTTTTTCAGAGCGTGCAGGAGGAAGAGTCCAGTGCTCATCCCTCCATAAGTTATTGATGGTGGAATCCAACGGAACATTATGTGGAATTAAACGCTTTGAAGTTTCACAAGCAATAGACATTATGTGGATTATCCTCCTATATCATTGATGTAAAGGAGCTGCTAAAGACAACAAATTATGCGTTTGAAAACATTAGAAGGGAGGAGAATGAGAGTGCAGATAGTATAGCTAAAGAAGCAAGATCAAGAATGTTAACTACAAAGTAACATAGTTCTGGTTTCAAAATCAATAATATAAAAATGCTAGAGACTCTTCAAATGTTGACACATCATTATTTTTGTGTCATGAAAAGTTGACACATCATTAAAATATTAATTTTAGATACCAATCAAAGCATTTTATTTTTACACATAAGTGTTTAATATTACGCATTAACTTTAATTTAATTTCATGCTTTTCTTCACCTACATTAATATTTTAATAGATTGTGGGCATGCACAATAAATAGTAAAAATTGAAAAATATAAATGATATTCTTAATCATGTTGGTCTATATGAATAAAACTAGTCAAAAATAAAGATTTTTTATATGCTAATAGATTTTTATTTTGATATGTATATAGGATGAAAACAAGAAAAAAATTGAAGGGTGCATGTAATAATAAGAATTCAAAATTAAAGCGTACTCTATTGTGTCGTCTGTTAGTTCTTTTGAATATAATAGTTTTAAGTTCTCAATTTTTCTGATAGGTCATAGGAAAAATTAATTATATTTTAATATTTAAAGAAAGTACACTATATTTATTGAAATATCAAAAGATTATTTATTTTTAAAATATGGTGAAATGATAAATATTAAATTTTAAGACAATTCTTTTCTTTCGTATTGGCCAACAAGTTCAAATATATAGTGTAGAGTTTAAAAGATATCATCATCAAATAGGAATCTAACAAACTAAACAACCATTAAATTTGTGGTTAGTAATCTAAGATGATTTGTTCTTGATAAATTTGTCAATGAGTGTACGAATATCTTAAAAACAAATTATTATTTTTTCATGTTAATGTGTTTACCGTTGAATCGTAAAAATATCAAAATGAATATTTAAATGCATGCTTCTTTTTGTTTTAGATTTAGTTAGGAGAAGAAAAAAATTGAAATTACCTTACTATTTTTGCGGCGAATTACAAAATATAAATAAGTTTAATTCTAGAATGGTTCATATAATTTATATCCAATATTTTTTTCAAATATTAAAGTTAATTTTTGTGTACCAAAAAACATAAAAAATAAAGTAAAAAATATTTAATATAGAAAATCTTATGCATAAGCAGTTCCACTTTTAACAATTACTATATCTTTAACTAATTAACATACTAATATTAATATTATGATTATAAGATGATAACTTAAAATAAAATTAAGCAATAAAAAAAGTATTGCGGCGTAACGCGGATACTTATCTAGTTAGTATATTACTTTGTAGAACTTTGTAAACTGTGTTGGGTCAAAGAAATTTGCGTAAAAAAAGAGAAGAAAATAATGTACTTTTTTATTTGATAAATGATTTCCGAGTCGGCGAAAAAAAAAATGATTTCCGAGGATGAAAAAATATGAGCTGATAAAATTTACTGTCTTTTATTACTGTTTGACTTTAAAATTTTAAATATAATGTATTATCCTAGTATTGTTTGACTTATTAGCTCCTATCATATATAAATATGAAATGTAGCATCTTTTCATCAAAAACAAATTATGAGCATGTCTCATTAGTCACTACCATAACGTCTTATTTCAAATATTGTCATTAATATTGTTTTTTTTTACAATTTTTATTTTACATAGTTTTGTGTTTTACTAACAGTTGTGTTTTTCTCAACTTGATTGCGTAGTCTTTTAAGTAAATACAAAAGCTTACCTCTCTGAATATTGATTTTAAAATGAATTCAAATCATTAGAATGTTAAGTAATATTTTCTAAAATATCATTCGGAGAGTTGCAATGGCAGACTCAAATTAGAGCATACGGTAAGGGGTGGTTTTGTAATTTTATTTAACTATCTAAAATACCTATATTCAATACATTCACATAAATTTGATGTAACAGAAATTTCACATACGATATTTTTTCTCCGGAACACTGCGGACGGTTGAAAAATAGTTGTGCTATTGATATACCGAAAAAGTGCACGCCTACTAATAAATTATAGATATTGTAGTCATGTCATGATTTGTGTATACGTATGGATGTGAAACACAAGTTGGAATAAAGTGACTAAAAGAAGATCTTTCAAAGTAGTGTTTGTCTCTTATCATTTGATTTTATGGCCCCCACCTTTTACCATATGCCCTACCCAATAATATAAATGATTAAATTTAGGGATTTTTTTGTGCAAAAAACTTTCATTCTAACTCTTTATCATTTCATCCTTATATACTGAAATTGCAGATTAACCTACAAGTAAAACTTAATCCGCACTATAACCCTTTTTTATTTCAATTTAACGACTAATAATCTTAATATCAAGTTCTAATAGCCATTGAATTCAATTTCAGATTGCAATTTCGAATGTAGTCGACAACTTAAGAACTCTATGAAACGTAATAACGAAATGGAGGATTATACTGCAGATTATAAATCCAAATAAATCACCATGATGAGAGGAGTTACTAGCAAAAATTATCCAAAGTTTGAACATTTCGACATAAAAAACTTTTAAAAACGAACTTTAGAAAAAGATGAATTAACATTTTCAGCATTTTAAAACTCAAAAGTGTACGGAATAAAAAGGTGTTCCACAGCGTTCAAATTGAAGTCGATGAGATTCTAAAAGACGCAGAGACTGATTTGGTAGCCTGAGAGGAAGCGCAAGTTATACCAACTTTCGGTGAAGAAGGGGTTTTCCTGGAGAGCATAAGGTTGCCGACTTTAATATGTTGTCTGGATGGTCCTTGGAAGCAGTCGAATACTACATCCTGGACTTGGGTGAGTTTGTCAAGATGAGGATAACTAAGTAGTCTTTCTAGGGGCAAAATGTCTACGGAGGAGTCTTTCATCGTTGCATGCAGAGATGAAAACTCTATTGTGGACAATGTAAGAATCATATACCAGTAGAGTAGACTGCCAGAATTTTGAGACATATAGTATCGAACTATCCAAAATTATTCGAGATCCTGCTAATTGGCCAGCTTTCCAAACGCTCATCGAAGATTTCCAACATCTCCGTGATTTTTTTTCCAGCTTTCTCTTTGTCCACTATCCGCAAACGGCGAATGCAGAAGTGGATTGCCTGACTAGAGGATCACATATTCTTTTTCACGATTATATTTTTGTAGAATCTTCTCCTCCGAATTGGGTGACCAGTTACGGAGTGACTTTCTGATTATAGTTTGGTTGACAAAAAACCCAAAAGAGTAAGTTTTACAAAAACCCTGAACTAATATTTTCGAGGCGACTAGACCTTTCTCGTGTTTCCGAAGCGAAGCGATTATCCGATGTTTACGGTAATTCCTTATCGCCCCAAAACTCGTATCTCGAGATCTTTTGGAAGTTATTCGGAAGTCTTGGGCGTTGATTTTGATGTTACCGTTTTTGACCCCAACAGTTAGCCCTCCAGCTCGCAAGTTTCGATTGCTACTCTTGCAGGCGAGTGGTGTGTGTTTTGATCAAAATCTATGGCTAAGATGATTGCAAAGATGAGTTTTATTTTATTGTGGAGACATCCTTATAAATATGGGACTCCTTTTCTTATTCCTCATTAATTCCTCACTTCTCCAAAATTTTTATTTGAGAGCTTTCCGAGCCAACATGACTTCTGCTTGTGATGGACAGAAAAAATGTCGTCAAGGTGGGGGCTGCCCCTCGGGGAACTCTTCCAGTTCTCCAAATCGCGAGGACATCTCGATGCACGTGGCCGAATATCTTGCTTTCCGAGAGGATCTCTCTCGTCGTGACTGTTGGGAGTAATTTAGGACATGGGATTCCCCTGGCTTAGATGGAGTACAACAGTAATACCTCAAAGCAGGGGGAATGCCCAGAAGCAGAAAGCCATACGATATTGCATAGCCAAAAGCCGGAAGCCAGCCGACCACTGCCTCGAATTTACTTTATTATTTAACTTAGTAGATAATTATGTATATTTTATAGATAATGATAGATATTCTGTAGATAATCATGAGATATCTGATTCTTGAAAGAATAATCATGAACTTCTTGTATAAATATAAAGTTTAGGGGTTAAGAGTGGGAGACACGAAAACCCTAGGCTAAAGAGATCAATCCAATACATCTTTTTCACCATTTTTGATCTCAAAAGCTTAGAACAATTCCTTCAATCTACACACACTAAAAATTCATTGACCTCCATCTTCCGTAGTGCTTACAAAGAACGACCAAAACCACCCGTAACAGTTGACGCTAGAAGGAGGGGAAGTTTTCTGAAACTGCTCCGTGACGATGGCTGGAGAAAATCATGAATCAGCAAACATCACACCTGGACAAATAGAACTTACCCATGAAGAGAGGCGATCTCAACTAGAAACTCTGAAAAAAAGACTAAGTGAGATGGAGAAACTTCGAAGGGATCAAACTTCAACTGGAATTGATGCCACAACTGCGGACCTGCAGACTCTGAGACAGCATATGGAAACTCATACCAAGACACTACAGGAGAACCCACAATGCCTCCAGCAATTAGAGCTAAAGAGCGAGGCCCTCAGAGAAGCAAACTTGACCTTGACGGCTAATCAAGCCATGAACCAAAGGTTCAGAGTTCACGTGCCCCGGATGCCAACTCTTGAGATTCCTCCCACCAAAAATTATGGAGAAAGAGGAAATCCAGCAGCAATGGGAGCCCAGGAGAACCAAAATATTGTTCAAGAGCAAGAAGACCCTATGAATGTAGAAGTGTCACACGCCGCCAATTTCATCCCACTCTCTGACAAGGCCAAACGACTGGAATAGATGTTCTCCAGCAAGTTCGAGGCGCTGCAATAGGTAATCGAACGACTTCCAGGCTTTGCACCTCCTCTGAGGAAAAGTGCCCTAAAATCTCATGCGGACACTCCTTTCTCAGATGAGATTGCACTTATCGACATGCCAAAAAATTTCACCTTCCCATTCATCAATCCGTACGATGGGAATTCCGACCCGGATAACCACATCGCACAGTACAAGCAGAAGATGCTCACTGTAGCGATCTAGAAGGAGCACAGAGAAGCTGCCATGTGTAAGGGATTTGGTTCTAGTCTAACGGGGGCCACCTTGCAATGGTTCATATCGATCCCAACTGGAACAATATGATCCTTTGCTCGTCTGACTGACCTATTTGTAGAGCAATATGCTAGCAGCAAGGTGACTCCTAGGGCGGAAAAAGAAACCATACTAACCTACGAAGGCATATATAAGGGAGGCTAAGGAGAAAAATGAGAACAAATAGAAACTTCTTCACAATTCACACTTAGAGCAATTAGGTTTATTTTCATTTTTGTTAGCGAGCTGCGTCTCAACTAGTTTTCAAGTCTTATGGTGTTAGAACTAGGATACTCGTCGAAAGCTCTCGCAGCTACGGCTTATCACCTGTTGTAACGCTCAAGCAAATTCGGAATAAGATCTCTATTGCTCTACTTTGATTTTCCATTCTCTTTTTGCTTTTACTTCGTCATCTGTTTCTTCGTATTTTGATCTCGCTGTTTGGTTCAGCAGAAATTCGGGACCTCAAAGAAAGTTAGGGTTTCCTGGTTTTCCTTCGATTACGAAAAATCGACAGTGCGAATTTCGGTTCCCACAGTTTGGTGTTAGAAGGAGGGTGCCTATTTTTCAGGGTACAGATCAATCTAACTCGCAGCCGTAAAACGCTAGATCAGATATGACTACAAACGACCAGAAAAATCAACCAGCTCGTGACGGCGACAGTGCCAATAACGATACTAAAAACACTCCGGCGACGAACAACACCGCGATCAACGCTGACGCAAACACCGCGGCGTTCAAGGAGATCAAAAGGATGTTCTCGACTCTTAAAAAGAAGTCGGCCGAACAAGAAAAACTAACAAGCTCTTCGAGATTTCATGAATAGGTTTAAGATTGTAATGTCGAGAGTCAGCGGGATCAGCGACAAGGTGGCAGTAGACGCACAAGTCGAAGTTCAGGAAGTGGATAGCTCTCGAAAAACCACGCACTATTCAGGATGCATTTCATAAGGCTACGAACTTCATCATCATCGAAGAAGAGATGAAAGTTCTATCGCAAAAACACAAACCAGTGAAGGCATCCTCAAAAGAATTAACCCCAGAACAGAAAGCAAAAAAGAAGATCCCTCGTAATGACAAGTATGTCCATCACGAGGGAGAAGATGTCCAGGGGGCACATAACTACGCCATCAACTCCCCGTCCGAACAAGGCAGGAAGACGGGGAACACCTGGATGCAGAACACATCATACAATGAGAATACCTTCTGCAAATTCCACCAAACGAAAGGTCACTCCATCGGAAACTGCAAGGTTCTCGAAGTGAGACTAACGACAAAACTGCTCGCAAGAGAAATCTCAGACATAACCAGCGCAAAAGACCTCGTACGTGACAGAGACTGCCAACACAAAACCATAAGGCATCCCAAGGAGACGCCATGTCTCAAGGAACTCAAGAAGATGGAAAACACGGAAGCAGACCCGACGAGAAAGGCAACTCCAATCGCCGCAGAGGGAATATGATCATCGGAGGGTCGCAATATTTTCGTGACACCGTCTCATCGATAAAAGCATATCACCGAAAGGATGAATCAAGCACAAACTGGTCTGCGCCACACTACACCGCAAGAGACACCACAAATGACACCATCACTTTCGAGGAGTACGAAACGTTCGGAATCGACAAACCTCATAATGATCCTCTCGTGATCTACCTCGTCATAAAAGATCTCGAAGTCGCCAAGGTCCTCATCGACATAGGAAGTACCGTCGATATCATCTTCCGCGATACCCTCAACAGGGTGAACATCGACTTATCCGATGTAACACCCGCACCGAATCAACTCACGGTTTCTCAAGAACAACGTCAATGACTCTCGAATCGATGAAGCTTCCGGTGATGGCCAAGGACATAACGAAAGTTGTCGATTTTTCGGTCGTAGACCATCCTTCAATCTATGACATGATCATGGGAACACCATGGATAAACTCCACGAAGGCAGTCCCATCAACCTACAACTTGGGCATTGAATTCCCGACTCCCTACGGAATCGCCACAATTTAGGAATGCCAAAAACAGTCACGACTCTGCTTCCTAGCCGAGCATAAGCTAAGATAAGTTGCAATAACGCCCATGGCCAAACCCAAACGAATGAAGACAATTCGGCCGTCAGACGAAGACACTTTGAAAAAAGACGTGCCAGAATCGTCAACTCAAAAAATGGCTCAGTCCGAAGGAAACAAGCAAACTTACGAGCCCAACATTCTCGACATAGTAACACCCTCGACACCATAGGAAATCTTCGACCCAGCTGTAGTCATCGAGAATGAAACGGCCGATACAACTCTGCCAAACGAGTAATCACTCACGACAACAAACTAAAACACGAGATGACTTGGTCCTCAAAAGAGGTACGTAGGTATCTCATCACAAGAGAAGTTCAGCTGTCCCCCTCTCTAAAAAAGGGTGGAGTGGGTTTACGTATACTCTCACACTTTGTACTCGACACTTTTCGATACGTCTCGGCAATAAATTTTTGCCTTTTATTTTTCGTATAACCGAAAAACAGAAATCATACGAGAAAAAGTTTCTTAACGAATCTTGACTATAACGTGTTCATATACACATTCTACCACAGAACGGAAAAACTTTTGGAAAAAGCGAGACGTCGTGAATTTTCCGAGAAGCACAATTCCGAACTCAATATAAAACTTCTAAAAATTGTCGCAAGACTATCAAACCCCTATCGGGAAAAAGACAAGTACTTGTCCCAATTTTGATTGGCCCCGGCGGACGAAATAATCACTTACCTTAACTTGCTCTTCACGAAGAATGGATTCTCATACATCCGACTAGGATAATAGCGCGCTATAAAAGAAATCCGAAATTTTGGTGAGCATTTCCAGGCGACTTAGAAATTTTCTTTGGAGAGATGCTCGGTTCCCGATTGATGCAAGTCATAAAAAGCCGAGAACTTATCGCAGACTTCAATATCAAGACAAAACCAGGTCGAAATCGAAAATGGGAAACGTATGCCAGAGCTAGTCATCGCATGCCCTAAAACCGAGAGTAAACCTAGGTCTTACCCTAAACCCAACACACTGATCTCAAACATCTCAAGACATAGTATCTAACCGATGGGAGCTAACCCAGGGTCGATGGCTGCCAACCTCCAGCAGAGGAGGCACCATTTACTGCCTAGGTCGTTGGCCATCGACCCTAGGTTGCTGGCCATCGACCAGATGGTCGATGGGAGCCTCCTTTGGGCACTTTTAATGGCCTCTAGCTTCTCTTCTACATCTTGTTTGATCCCATCTTCTCCCAATGCTTTGATGGCTCAGGTTTTCACCCAAGAAATCACTGCAAGTGTACAGTTAGTACGTTGTAGTGGTTCGGGTATCGAATCCACAAAGACCAATGTGTGCATAGAAGTTTTAGACCAATTACGGGCTAAGGCGGAAAAAGAAGTTTGGTAAAAGGAAACNAGTTTGGTAAAAGGAAACTAAATTCGCAGAAAAGAAAGAAAGCAATGAAAACAAGAGTTGTAAAACGATTAGAAGAAGGCGCTAGGCATAGGGTGTTTGATGGCTCAGGTTTTCACCCAAGAAATCACTGCAAGAGTACAGAAGTATGTTGTAGTGGTTCGGGTATCGAATCCACAAAGACCAATG
>OVAN01001995.1:0-36295 GCA_900406275.1 Anastatica hierochuntica | reverse complement strand
AATCACTGGATAGAAGTCTATCAGATATTATTGGACATGTTGATAACAAACAATTTGGTGGGAAAGTGATTGTGTTTGGTGGTGATTTCAGACAGGTTTTGCTTGTAATTCATGGTGCTTCTAGAGCAGAGATTTTTCTAAGTTCTCTAAATTCATCATATCTTTGGGATCATTGCAAAGTTCTTAAGTTGACAAAGAATATGCGTCTATTTTCAAATCACTTGAGTGTTGCAAATGCCAAAGATCTCAAGGAGTTTTCTGATTGGATATTAGATGTTGGTGATGGTAAAATTAATTTTCCTAATGATGGTGATGTCTTGATTGATATACCAGATGAGTTTTTTTATCACTGATGTAGATGATCCAATCGAAGCAATAAGCAAGGATGTTTATGGAGATCCAGAATTGTGGCGATTGAGCAATGATCCTAAGTTTTTTCAAGAGAGAGCCATTCTAAGTCCAACTAATTATGATGTTCATATGATTAATCAGCATATGCTTGAGAAAATTAACGGTAAGACATTTTAAATTATCAGTTATAGTAATTGTTTTTATATTACTTTAAATGAACTTATGTAGTCCCTTAATTCTATGAAACAGGTGAAGAAAGGATCTATCTAAGTGCAGATAGTATCTTTAGTTACTTTAAACTCAATAATCTCATCTTCTGTTTTTATATTTGTAGTTTAGAACTTTGTTACAGTTTTGGTTTAGTTAAGTTCTTTGTACTTTTGATTTTCAGATAATTCATTATACTTAGTGTTTTTTTTTAATTTTTAAAGAATTTTCAAATTATACTTGTTTCTAAAATTTCGATAATTTATAAATTTTAATTCATAGTAAGACTTATAATGTATGTTTATATAAGTAGTTATTAACATATTTTTATGGTATAGATAGATAGGTGAAGCAGTGATTGCTGACCTTTATAATATGTTAACATTCAGAAGTTGTTTGTCTCTGTTGTCATGTTCTGTAGATTTTTTGTAGTTGTCTTCTTCACATTGTTTCACAACCTACATAGAATAACATTAACTAGTTATTTGAAATAACCAGAAGTCATAAACAATATAAAGAATTTAAAAGTGACAATGAAACTTATCTTTTTTTGTTTAACCTCTGTAATAGTCATAAATCCTTCTTATCTCCATGACTTCAAGTTTGACTAACCACCAATTATAAACCTGAAGTCCTTTAACATGTAAAACAAGAGATATGATTTAGAACTTTGTAATGATCAAAACTGTTTGATATGATCAAATTATTAAAAGTTTTGTATAGAGAATTAGAAAGTGAAAACGAAACTTATCTTTCAGTTGATGTTTGACCTTGATAGAATGGTCGGTAATCCTTCGTATTTCTATGTCTTCATGTGAGACTAATGTAGATTTATAAATTATGAAGTTTTTGTATAAATCCTTGCGTAATCTGAAAGTAAGTTTTGTTAGTAAAATGAATGTAATAATATCATATTTGGAAACATATTTAATATTCAAAAATCAAGTACCAAAAGACATAAAACAGATTGCTATGATTTTATATTCTTTAGTACCAACAATTAATCAAACAAGGTATAAGATATTTAGTACAGTTATCGTTAATCAAACAAGGGATAAGATCTATACAATCAATTTTAATTCTTTAGTCTACAGTTCAATAAAATTACATATTTCAGAAGTGTTAACCTAACAAACAAAATTACTAAACGGTAGTTGTGATTGTGACGATAGCTATCTTTGTGTAGAATAATATGTTCTTAATCAAAAATTTCACAAAATTGTAAGAACACATATCGATTTCTTCAATTGTTGAAACACTAGATTCATTTCTTAAATCATTGAAAACTAACAGATTCGACTTAAAATATACATGAAAAGAAATAACTTACATCGAATGAAGCAGATTAAGCGAGATCTTTGTCCGCAAACACCGATTTGTTCAGATTCTGGATTTTTTTTAGAAGACGATAAATCGTCTTTTCGAGAGAAAGAAGAAGAAGAAGAAGTCAAAACACTTTACTTTTTCTTCTTTTAACATTCTTTATTTTTACATTTCGTTTAAAATTATTATATTATTATTATTTTTTATTATATTATTTTAAAAATGTATTTTTTGTAAACTAAACGATATGAATAGATTGATAATGGACTTTTTAAAATGAGTTGGGTATTGTGTATTGGACTTTTTATTTAATTTTTTTTTCGACAACATTTGATATTGTTAATATACCTGATTTTCAAATAGGATATGCTTATGGGAATATTTTATTTAATTTACTAATAAATTTTAGTTTAAGTTACCATATATGAATAATAATTTAATCAAAGTGATTTAAGTTAATATTAACTTTTTAGTTTACAAGTGATTTAGAGATTATGTTATATAAAATATCAAAAAATCAATACATTAATAAATATATTTTAAAAATATACAACTATATCTTTCACTAGACATTACAAAAGCACCTTTATAATAAATTTAAAATATGGATAACTAAATATACAATTATACCGTTTCCAAAACCAAAATACAACTATACTATACATTTAACATGATATATTAATATAGTGATATATACTCCTCATTAAACATTTTATTACTAAAAAATAATTATAATTGTATAATCTAAAGTATCTATACTAAAAATAATTGTATGAATATTTGACGCATTTACAACCCCGCGCACAACGCGGGTTAGAATCTAGTTTATAGTTAAAACTAAACATTTTCTGTGTTTGTTAAATTTAAATCCAAGGTGAATTAAATCATACATTTTTATAGTAGTATCCGTCTCAATTATCCTGCAGTATTATCATTTTTTCTTTTAAAATAAATTTCAATTAAAACTGTTTATGAGAAATTATTAGTTATTTATATATTATAATTAAAATAATTTTCTTAGCTTTTTAGTATTTATACTTTTATTTTTTCAAAAAAATCAAGAGTTTCTTTATTATATAACTAATTAATCATACACTAATATTATATTCAATATATATATTATTTATTTCGAAACATATTTTGTTTTAGATTATTTTTTAAAATAATCATTGTAAAAATGATTTGTTTACTTATTTTTAAAATAAATATAATTGTTCTGGTAATTTTTAAAAAAATATATCATGAAAATCTAAATTGAGATTTCTCCATTTTACAAAAATGATTTAATTTGTTTTGTATTATATATTGTTTCCAATGTCATTTGATGTAAATTCTTACAAACTAAAAATTATTTATCTAAATGTACTTTCCAAATAATAATATAGAGATTTGCAACATGTCTCCGGTTCAATATTAATAAAATTTTAGCGTTAATTTTTTTTTGCGCCAAATACAGAAATTTAATCTACTTGAGTAAACTGAAAATTTTTGAAATATACATATTTTCGATTAAATTATACAAGAAAGATAAATTTATTTAATTAAATGAATTAAAATAATTATTTACATATAATGAAAAAAAACTCAAAATAACCGAAATAAAATAATTTCGGTGAAAAAATTCACAAACCGAGAGCTGAACCGAGTAATCCAAAACCACCCAAAAAAAAGTTCATAAGAACTTTCTTGTATCTTACGCTCTCCGACGCTGCAGTTCGTCTTGATCTTGATTGTGATTAACTTGCGTCCCAAGGAAGATTCATCGAGGATACAATACAGTAATCGAAACCTCGTCCATCGAAACCGCGGTGTCTTTGTCTTTAGGCTTATTCAAAGATCTATTTGCAAGTTTTGCCGAGAAAGGAAGCGTGACGAAAGCAGCTTCTGTAGGTTTAGGTATTGTTAAAGTACCGTCTCTTGCAAGCCAAACTATCACAGAGTTCATGGTTGGTCTCTTTGCTGCATTCTCTTGAACACACAACAAACCAATCTGAATCAACTTTGTGATCTCGTTCCTCGGATTCTCTTGTAAGTAAGGATCGATAATACTCTCAGTCTTTCCTTCAATCCATCTCTTCCATGCCTGAATCAAAAAAGAAACTGTTCTTTTACGTTTCTTAACAGAAATTGATAAGATTCAGTAAGAAAGAAATGTGATTGAGAAGCTTACAAAAGCTGGAAGTCCTTCTGCTTCGAAGTTCTTGTTTCTTTCACCACTTATCATTTCCAAAAGCATAACACCGAAGCTGTAAACATCAGATTTAGCTGAGAATTGTCCGTGTCTCACATACTCTGGAGCCATATATCCACTGCAAAGATCAAAATCACATTAAATGGTGATGCACAGAATCTATGTCTTGTCTACATGATTCTCTAAAAAAAAAAAAACAGAGCATCGAATTCTAAAACAGAGAAACTCTGTCTCAAAACAGAGTGTCCATGTATAATACAGAACACATATGTTTAGAACAAAGCATACTTACTAGGTTCCAACTACTCTGCTTGTCTCTCCTCGTGTCTCATCCATGTTAAACAATCTAGCCATCCCAAAGTCTGCAACTTTAGGGTTCATCTCAGCGTCTAAGAGAATGTTACTCGCTTTTAAATCTCGGTGAATAATCCTCAGTTGAGAATCTTCATGGAGATAAAGAAGCCCTCTTGCAACTCCTTCTATGATTCTACACCTCACATCCCAAGTAAGTAGCCAACGTTTGTCGTCATCTACGGATTTTGAAAGAAAATGTTTTCTTTTTGCTTTAGGTCGTAATGAAAGTGTACTGATGAACAATACTTAACATAAATCTTGCGAAAGGCTTACCGAAGATAAAGTGATCAAGACTTGAATTAGGAACATGCTCATAGACAAGAATCTCTTCACCACCTTCATTACAGAATCCAAGAAGCTTAACTAGATTCCTATGTTGGAGTCTTGTCAAGAGTAAGACCTCATTCTTAAACTCTAAATCTCCTTGTCCTGATCCTCCCGCTAATCGCTTTACCGCTATCTCTTGACCGCTCGGTAATATCCCCTGAAACCGGTACATAATCACTGGCCCGTCTAATGATTTTGATACGACTTTTACAAGCTTTTTTACCTTGTAGACAGATCCAAATCCACCTTGGCCTAGCTTCTTTTCCGGTGAGAACTCATTGGTTGCAATTAGGATCATTCCAAGATCAAATCTTAACATAGATTGTCCATCAGAATCAGAATTTTCTGCACATATATAAATGTTTGTTTTACTTCAAAACAACATCCCAAAAACCTTTTCAAACAACAGAAAGCGACACTCACTATTGATTTCAGCATAGATCCTCCTCTTCATCCGGCGATAAGCAAGCACGAAAGCGATAAATACGAAAAGATTAATAACCGTAGGAATGACAATAACCGCAATGCCCCACGGTTGAAAACTTCTTCCTGAAGACCTCAAAAAAACAGAGTTAAGTTGTATGCAAAGTGAAGTCAATTAAACATTTCAGCCACACTTTTTTTTTTTTATCTAATTCAGTACCTTTCTTGATCTTAGCATCTTCTGGAGGAGATCCAAGAGCTCGAGGAGGTGCGGAAACTCTCTTTAGATTATCGAAAGCTCCTGCAAAATCGTATAAATCCCACCGGAGATAACAACTAGGACGCGCAATTGTGCCCCCTACTCTTCCCCAGTAACGTTCTTGATTATACTTAACATTCTCTGTCAAACAGTGATTACAATCACTGGAAGATAAATCAGGTGTGCATTGCATCAACATGTAAACCTCAGGGAACTCTGTAAACTCTGCACTGGAGACTGCATAGTACTTCAATGCCGAAGACTCATCAGGCTTGGACGCAACATCGATCGTTCGATTAGCCATGGCGCTAAACTCTTCAGTGAATCGGGTTAGATTCGATGATTGAAGACTCCCGTGAGGAACATTCTGAAGTGGATCAAGCACTAGTTTACCAAACATAAGAAGATTTGAGTAACGTACAAAACAAGAAACGTTTGCATCGTTTTCAGAATCCCAGTGATATGCCTCTGTTTTGTCTTGGCACTGTGTTAAGAGATTCCTACTGACTCTTTCGACGCAACGACGACAAACTTGATCCTCGTAGTTTTTTCGACAAAGAGCAAGAGCGTGAACTTCACCTCGCGAAGCGTTGTAGAAACCGCGTTTAGAGATGACGTTTGAGGCAAGAGACGTTAAGAGTGTTTCGAGGTCTTCACTGTGAGTTGTGTTTGGAGGGAATGATTCGTCACCACAGAGAAAGTAAGTGTGAACACCATTGATGGTTAAGAGAAGGAAGAGAAGAAAAGAAGAGAGAACAAAATTTTCCATGTAAAACAATAAACAATCAACTTCTGAATCTTAAAAATCTTTGTTTGGTCTTTAAATAAAGAGACTTTGATAAAAATCTTTGAAATAACAGGGGAAGTAGTAGACTTTTTAAAAATTGTTCATGTATATCGTTTTCATCATGTGGGAAAACCATTTTAGAAACCCTGACTTTGTGTGTAGTGACGTAAGGAGCAAGGAAGTGAGACTTCTCTCTGCCATAACGTAGACGACACGTCGAAAACTTTATAGTCTTTGAAGTTGGCATGTAATTTCTTAGAGACTTCGACACTGTAAAAACGACGTCAAAGGCCTACGTACGTGTTTCGTTAACAGTCAGAACTCAGAATAATCACAAGATCGTGGAAGTCAAATCGGATGACCAAAATGTGTTTCGAAATAAGCAATTTCGTGTAAGATTGGAAGTCTCCGATGTTGAAAAATATTAATTGCGAATATAAGAGAGAGAAAAAAATATAAATGCAAAAATCCTATTGGTAAAACAAAGAGGTCACTCAAATCCTCCTCATCTAGTGGTTAAGAGTTTAAACACCAAATATCAAATTCAGTTTTCCCAAAAATGCAGTTTTTTGTAAATGAATAGTTGTAAAGCTTATCGGAGGTTCCATAATGCTTTAAGCTTTGTTGTCATTACGTGTGTTGCGGAGAAAGTATGTCAATCGACATAACCCTTCATCGTGGATGTTATGAAAAGAGTTTTTTTAGTAGAGTTGTTGTCTGTAAACCTGTTCATCATAATTACATACGTTATAGATAGCGGTAAACATCATTTGTAATAAAATATAAGTTGCATAAAAGTGATGTTATAACTTTCGATTCCGCTAAAAAAAATCAAAGAGTTTGTAATTGTCTACAATGACTACGACTACGACTAGACCTGGACAAATTATTCTATCTTAACCGAATTGGAGGGCACGAAACCAAAATTTTAGTTTCAGTTTCGATTTCGAGAAAAAAAATCAAATAGATCCTAAACTTTAAAACTGAGAGAACCAAAACTAGAACATAACTGAGTTATAATCGGTTCTAATATGGAACCAAAATTTAGGAACCTAAAGAGCCAGAACCAAAAATTTCGGTTTGGTTAACTTAATACCCTATTTCTCACAATATATGAAAATTCTCGATATGGTTCTGGGTTCGGTTCTGATGTAGGGAGCGATTGATAGAGAACGGAGCTGATCGTTTAGTCTGAGAATTCCCAATCAATTCACGCACTTGAATTGTTGAGAAATCTAGGTTCTAGTCGATCACAAGGTTTAAAAGCCAAAGCCAAAAGTTTATTAATAAAAGTGTTGAGCTTTACAATGATCTAAGCTTCAACTTAAATAGAAAACCAAAACCCTTAATCCTACGTGAATTAAGAATCTAATTCTAAAACTTATCAAAACCAAAATAAAAGGAATAAAACTAATAGTCATGTTTATCTTAGACTTTTAAATTAAAATAAATAAAAAAAACCAAACGTAAAGGAATAGGACTTGTGTTGCATCAGGTCACCCGAGGTAGTGAAAGATTCGCCCTCGAATCTTTAGCATCATCGCGAGGAACAAACGAAACAAGGTGCTTGACGTCAAACACATCCGAGTACCGAACGTGAGATGGCAACTGGACACAATACGCATTGGCATTTATCTTCTCCAAAATGTCTAAAGGTCTGATTTTTCTTGCCTTGAGTTTATTGTACTCGCGTGGTGGAAAACGTTCCTTCGCCAATACGACCCAAACCTTGTCGCCAACCTTAAACTAAACATCGCGACGATGGCGATCAGCATGAATCTTATACTTTGCCGAAGAAAGTTGTAAGTTAGTGTGAACTTGTTGATGGATATGAGCCAAGTTGGCGAAAAAGTCCATTGCTTCACCATCATCTCTTGTCGCATCAGGTGTGGTGCCAAGATCCACTGGACCCCGAGGAACAAGCCCATAGATAACTCGAAAAGAACTAAATTGCGTACTCCTATTAACCGTATGGTTATGGGCGAACTCCGCTTGACACAGGAGCGTATCCCATGATCGAATATTGTCGCCCACGAGGTAGCGTAACATGTCACCAAGGGAACGATTAGTAACCTCAGTTTTACCGTCAGTCTGAGGGTGATAAGCGGAGCTCATATCGAGACTTGTTCACAGTAATCGCCACAAACAGTGCCAAAAATGACTCAAGAAGTGCGAATCACGATCCGAGATAATGAACAAAGGAAGGCCATGTAAACGATAGATATCACGAAAGAAGAGTTGACCAACTTGGACCGCATCCATATTCTTCTTACAAGGCACAAAATGAACCATTTTCGAGAAACGGTCAACAACCACAAATATAGAGTCATTACCTCGTTATATCTTGGGCAATCCGAGAACAAAGTCCATGCTTATATCGGTCCACAGTTGTGTCGGAATTGTTAACGGCATGTACAAGCCACTGTTCGTCGCATGACCCTTCGCCATTTGACAAACGACGCACCGCTCCACAAACCGCGCAACATCTCGCCGTAAGGAAGGCCAGAAGTAGGACTCCGACACGAGCTGAATGGTAAATTCCCGTCCCACGTGCCCCTCCTCATGGAACTCTTGAATGATAGCTAAACGCCAACTGCAGTCCGGAACAGAGAGTTTCGTTTCGCGAAACAAAAACCCATCTTGAAGAAGCTACTCATGCCAAGAATTATGCTGAAGATCAGCCCATATACGACCAAAGAATTGGTCGGAAGAATATAAGTCGGAAAACATTGCAAACCCGGGGACAGTCGCATGCGACGATACTAACAAAGCATGACGTCGGCTCAATGCATCATCAACCTTATTAGTCCTGTCGGATTGGTGTTTAATGACAAAGGTAAATTGCTGAAGATACGCATTCCACAAAGCATGGTGTGAGGATATTTTAGTTTGATTGTCCAGATGTTTAAGAGCGTCGTGATCCGTATACAAAACAAATTCTTGATGATAAAGATAATGACGCCAGTGACAAACTGCCTGGACTATCGCATAGAATTCGACGTCATATGTACTATACCGGGCTCGGGCACCAACAATCTTCTCACTGAAAAACGCAACCGGTTTACCTTGCTGGCTCAAAACCGTCCTTATCCCAAGATTTTACGCATCACAATGGAGTTCGAAGACTAATGAGAAATCGGGAAGAGCCAAAACTGGCGCAGTCATCAACTTCTCATTAATGATGCGAAAAGACTCATCCGCCGTGGCTATCCAGGTGAAGGTGACGATCTTCATACAGTCTGTTAAAGGCGCGGTAATAGTGATAAAATGGCTAACAAAATGGTGATAGAAAGACGCCAAACCATGGAAGCTATGCACTTCAGTAATTGTGCGGGGAACCGACCAAGAACGAATAGCCTCGACTTTGCTTGGATCCACTTCAAGACCTTTTCAAGATATAATGTACCCCAAAAAAGGACTTGTGTTGCGCCAAAAATACATCTTTCCGTACACCGAAGAGCTTCTCCCGTCGAAGAACTTGCAGTACTTCCCACAAATGGCCTAGATTGCTTTGCAAATCCACGCTAAAGATGAGGATTTCATCAAAATAAACCACCACAAATTTACCGATAAAAGGTTGTAATGCTTGGTTCATTACTCTCATGAACGTACTTGGAGCATTAGACAAACCGAATGGCATAACGAGCCACTCAAACAAGCCTTCTTGAGTCTTCAAAGCTATTTTCCATTCTTCTCCTGGACGAATACGAATCTGATGATATCCATTCTTCAAATCTAACTTGGTAAAAACAGATGCATGACCTATTTGGTCAAGGAGATCATCGAGCCGCAGAATAAGAAACCGATACCGGATAGTAATTTTATTGATGGCTCGGCTATCGATGCACATACGCTAGGATCCATCCTTTTTGGGTATAAGGAACGCGAGTACTGTTGTCGGGCTAAGGCTCTCCCAGACGTGTCCTTTAGCCAAGAGTTCTCCCGCTTGTCTTCTTAATTCATCATGTTCTTGAGAACTCATTCAATAATGAGGGCGGTTTGGAAGAGTGGCATTAAGCACCAAGTCAATGTGATGTTGAATATCGAGTAATGGTTGTAGAACATTAGGAAGTTCGGCGGGAAACACATCTTCAAAGGATGCGAGTAACGCATCAAAGTCTGGCGAAGGTGTGATCACTGGTTCTATAGATATAGGATTAGCAACGAGCGCCCACACCACCTCCGAGTCTTTTAAGTGCGCCTCAAAGGATGATTTAGGAAGAGTAAGTAAAATCTGACCTTTCTACGACGCTCCCTCCGGAAGCTCCGGTGAAGGTAAGAGTGTAATTTTACAGCCCTCAAAGTTAAAGTTGTACGTGTTAAGCTTATCGTGATGTGATGTAGCTCAGTCAAATTACCAAGGGCGACCAAGAAGAAAGTGACAAGCGTCCATAAAAACTATATCACGACAAAATTTATCCTTATATGTACCATCACATGTTTTGAAACCATGATCTCCACACCTTTATTTAACCATGCGAGCTTGTATGGTGTTAGATGGGTACTGGTATTGATATCAAGTTTCTTTGCTGCCGAAGCTGCCAGGATATTCGTGCAACTTCCTGAGTCTATGATCAACTTACAAATATTCCCATTAATCATACATGTGGAACAAAACAGAGTAGAACGTAACCATGATTCATCCGCACCGTGTGGAAGCAAGCAGTTTCTTTGAAGCACGAACGTATGTGTGCCAATATCTCTAGGAATCTCTTCATAGTTCAGGTACGAATTGTCGTCATCGCCGTAGTCGTCAAACTTAGGTTCCTCGTCAGCATATGGACCATCATGGGCAATCAATCCTCAACGGTTTTGATTCGGACAAGCTGTCTGGGGATGACAAGCCTCACCGCAAGAGAAACATCACAGCGCATTAGGACGAGTTGGTCGAGACACCGCAATGGAGTCAGAAGGTGTCGTCGCCGCCGGGGGCCCTGTTTTGGTCGCCGCAGGTCGTGAAACTTCAGACGGTGTGCTCATGGCACCATCACTTAGTGGAACTTGAGTGTTGCGATAATGCAAGCCCGACGCAATATTAAGTAGAAGAAATTGAATCTCCATGGCATTAGCTCGCTGGTGTGCTTCAGAAACTGAAGATGGGTTAAATTATTGCATCGGGATTTGGAGCTGGTAGCGTAGCCCACTAATAAAACGTGAAACTAACTGTTCTTCTGTTTCCGTGATGCTCAATCGAGCCACCATATGGAAGAACTCAGAAGCATATTCATCTACCGACCGAGTTCTTTGCCTCAGAGCTTGTAACTTATTGTACAAGGTTCTTTCATAGTTATGTGGCAAGAAAGCACGCCTCATATGTTTCTTCAACTGTTCCCATATTTTGATACGCGGTTTACCAGAACGCCTACGAGATTCCTTTAATTGTTGCCACCATGACATGGCTTTATTTTTGAAGCGAGAAGCAATCAACGAAACACATTGATATGCATGAACTCTTTTGAATTCCAAGATTTCTTTGATTGCACTCAACCAATACAAGAATTCTTATGCGTTTAAGGAGCCATTGAGTTCGGGAATATCGATTCTGAAGCTTGTTTCCCAACGTGGATTATCATGTGTACGTGCGCCTTGCTGAGGGTCACGAGGGTCCTGTCTACGCGAGTCTTGTACTGCCGGAGAAAAGAGGTTGTCAATGATTGTATCATCATCAGATTCAAGAGCAGCATGTCGTAAGGAGGGTCACGACCACGACGTAGATTGTCTTGTTGTTGACGAACCACGTTCCGCAACGCCGTCTCGACCGCCTGAAGTAACGCACCGTGTAAGACAGCGGTGAAGTTCTCAAGTAGTTGCCGTAATTCATCATGTTTTTCATCGTTAGCTTGTTTTCGAGGAGTCATCGATGTTGGGGAAAAAAATTGGGGCAAGATCTTGTGTTTTTGATTAAGAAATCAAAAACCGCAAGTCTCTGATACCAACTGATGTAGAGAGCGATTGATAGAGAGCGTAGTTGATCATTTAGTCCGAGAATTCCCAATCAATTCACGCACTTGAATCGTTGAGAACTCTAGGTTCTAGCTGGTCACAAGGTTTAAAAGCCAAAGCCAAAAGTTTATTAATAAAAGTGTTGAGCTTTACAATGATCTAAGCTTCAACTTAAATAGGAAAACCAATACTCTTAATCCTACGTGAATTAGGAATGTAAACAAAACTTATCAAAACCAAAATAAAAGGAATAAAACTAATAGTAATGTTTATCTTAGACTTTTAAATTAAAATAAATAAAGAACACCAAAACGTAAAAGGAATAGGATTTTTGCTGCATCAGGTTCAAAAAAATAACCGAAAAAATCCTAAATCTGGTAACTGAAAGATCGGAACCGAACCGAATACCCAATGGCCGAGCACCAACTACGACGCAGTGATACACTAAGAAATGAATATGTGTAAGGCCCACATAAATTTAAGGGAAACTACTAACTACATTAAATAGCCCGTTGATCCATTTAGCATATACTCCCTCCGTTTCACATAAAGTGTCGTTTTAAGAGTTTAATTTTGTTTCATAAAAAGTGTCGTTTTAAAGGTTTAATTTTGTTTCATAAAAAGTGTCGTTTTAGATTTTCAGTGTATATTTATAAACAAATTCCGACTTTAATCTCGCAATTTTAATGTATTAATTAGAAAGAGATAATTTTCTTAATGTATTAATGATGGGTAAGAAAAAATTTTCAACTGTTTTCTTAATTTGTGTGGAAAATGTCAGAATGACACTTTTTACGAAACAGAGGGAGTAGTTTTTATACAATACCCACAACAAAGTAACCCACAATGGAATCTGCTACCTAAGCTCCTAACAATTCCTCGGTTGTGCTCAAGCTCTATAGTGAGCTTACGAAATTTGTAGATTTTGCTTGATGACGCAATGCACACCTAACACTTTCTAGTGAGTGCAACCTATAATTGGGAAGCTAAGGCGGTGCGGGCCGGTCGATCTATTATTTCCGGTGAGATCTTTATCGTACTATCCGTGAATCTTATGAGAAAAGTAGCAAGAGTTTCTATGATTATTTATGCTTCGAGTCTTTGGTCTTCCTTGTTGAACCGATGATTGGTTCTTTAGACTTTTGGATCCCTTGACTGGTTTTACGGTTAAGATTTTGTTCGCAATTGCCCTTTTTATTTGTTCTCGGTCTTGATATTACTCGACCGAGGTCAGAGTTTTCACCTAGAAGATTACTTCCCAAAGTTAGTCGGCTTTTTGGTTTGAAAACCGAGTAGTTCAATAATTTAATGAGAACCGAGGAGTTTGAGTGTTTTATTGATTAGAAATTGTTACAAGTGTTTATCTCTCTAATTCTAGTCGGTCTCTTCTTTCCTCATTTTTCGATGTCTTTCTTAATGAGTTTAACTTTCTATTTACAGGGAGTTAAGATTTACAGTAACTCGACATAATTATGATTCTAAACCGAGGTGGAATCCACATGTCGCTGCCAACTTTCTTCTTGTCTTCTCTTTGCATGCATCGGTTGTGGGCGATGCCGAGGCCACTGCATTTATTCCACGTGTCTTTTTCGAGGCGGTTTGAACCGAGGAAGTGCGCTTCATTAAATGCTTAGGGGGTCGCCTCCTGACTCCTTTATTAAATGCTGTCGGCCACTTCCTCGGCTTGAAATTGGGTCGAGGTCACGGGCTTGACACTTAGTCAAATTTTTCTTCACATGTGATGGGCTTTTCCTTTTGCCTTGGGCCCATTTAGTCTTTTTCCTGGGCTTGACATCTCGATGCCGAGCTCAGGCCCAACAGTTGTTCCCCCCAGGCTAGTGCACGTGTCGTCTTGTGACTGGTTTATTTTTGATGTAAAAAATACGGTTGGGCCCACGCGCCGAGCTCTAAGCGAGTGGATGATTCCTATAGGTTAGACCTAGGCTCCTTTTTGCAAATGGACCTTTCGGTTTCCTCCTCGTCTCCTTTATAACCTCCTCTTCTCAGTCATTTCTTCAATTCTTTTCCACTTGCAAAAGGTAGTCTCTCTTTCCTCTCTCTAAGTTTTGACCTTTCC
This sequence comes from Anastatica hierochuntica, assembly GCA_900406275.1. NCBI lineage: Eukaryota > Viridiplantae > Streptophyta > Magnoliopsida > Brassicales > Brassicaceae > Anastatica > Anastatica hierochuntica. The sequence goes on along the minus strand of OVAN01001995.1, from coordinate 22,053 downwards.
GTTTTGAATTTTTATTGAGTATGTCGGTTGTATCCATTTCTTCTCGGTCTTCCTCTTATGGCCCTTCTAATGTTGAAGGCTCTGAGGAAAGAGTTTCTTCAAATAATAACACCTCGGTTTCAATTACCGAGGATGAATCTTTTGATAGAAAATACAAGTTAGTTAAGGCACAATTGGTAATGAGAGGTGATGAGACGGTTGATAATATTCCCGACGAAGAGAAAGATGATGCGGAATCTGCAGCTCCTCCGAGTTCTGCTGCAAGAATCGTTGATTCTTTTGGTCGCATCATTCCCACCAATCCGAATTATACGTACCCTGAGGCCTGGGTTGACACTTGGCAACAAACGAAGAAGCCGTAAGAGGAGCCTGAGGTCGGTAAACCAGAGAAGAAGACTAGACCTCCTCGGCTTATAGGGAAGACATTGTCCACTGAGGAGACTCTTAATTCTACTTTTCCATGGCGGCATGACGTTCCCAGTTTTGTAGTTAGGGTTTCCGAGGAACACGAGCGTCCTTGGAATTGTCCCGAGGATTGGGTTTGTCTTTACGAATCTTATTTCAAATTTGGTGGGCTCTGGACCCCAATCCCAAAACTTTTTACTGATTTTTGTCGGGTTAGATGTCTCGCTCCTAGCCAACTGACTGTTGCGGCGGTTCGCAATATGGTCAGCATCTTTGTCATGGGGTTTGAGCTCGGCATTAACGTTGATCGGAAGCTTTTTTGAGGAGTTTGTCCGCATTGGGAGGAACTCCACTCTCGTCGACACTTTCTATGTTAATTTCAAAAAGAAAGTGATCACCGGGGAGACTTCTAAGACGCAAAACTGGCACTCTCACTATTTTTATATGAAAGTGAATGAGACTTCGGTCGTTGATTGGGAGATGCGAATCCGATCTCTCTGGAACCAAAATCCTGGTAGCCGCTTTTGAAGTAATTTCCTTGTAGTAAATAAATTCCCGATTGCTAACTATTTCGTATGTCGGTTTTTGTTTTTCAGTTAAAATCTTTTCTACTCAAGCTCGTCCTCCTGGTTTTGCCGACCATCTTGAAAGAATTCAGAGGCTCGGTATCCAAAAGTGGCCCGAGATTCACACTAAGAGGCTTGCGTTACCGGATTTCCGACGGTAACAGAGAAACTTCTTCTTCTTGATTCTTTTAATTCTTTCTTCTCGAATTTTTTAACTTTTTTTTTTTACTTTAGATTTTCCTGATCTCCCAAGAGCAAGGATGGGAAGAGTATCGACCGTGCTTCTGAAGGTTCCTCGAAAGTCGAGGAAGAAGGGGGAGGCTTTAGAGAAGACTCCTGGCGTAACTACCGACTTGCCTGCAGGTCAGACTTCAGAACAACCCGTGGGTGAAAAGTAAGCCCATGTGGCCAAGTCCTCGACTACAGGGGCCGAGAAGACCGCTTCTAAGGGAGCTTCTGCTTTGAAAGCTCTTATTACCTCAGTGGATCCTCTTTCAATCATCCCAGCTGAGGGATCTATACACCAACCTGCCGAGGGGAATCAGGGTGAGATGAACTGGACCGAGGAGTAGCTGGCTCTAGTAGGAACAGGGCCGTCGGCTCAAGGCAAAGACGGGCATCCTTCTGACGACATGACTGTTGCCCAACGTCAGAAGAAACGTGCTGTTATCCGAGCTCCCGGAGATGGCAGCAAGGAAAAGAAGAAGAAGAAGGTCCAAACCTCCTCAGACCCTAAAAAGCAGACTCCTCCTCCCAAAAAGACTCAACCAAGTCCAAAGGGTTCTCAGCTGATGGAGAATGCTTCCGAGTGTGCTGCCCTTTTCAGGCAGATTCATACCATGGATTCTCCAATCACCCCGGTTGACGAGCTTCATTTTCCGGAGCTTTACAAGGATATGTCAAAGTCCTTTACCGAGGTCAGTTCCATGGTTACATATACATTTTTCGTGTTTTTTCTTTCGTAGTAGTTTTTTTTGCTAACATTTGTGATCTTCTTATTAGGAAAGGGACTACACAAACAGAGTTATCGAAGCTTACGATACTCTGGTTAAGCAGCTAAAGTCGAAGATCCGGTCTTTTAACCAAAAGGCCGAGGAGCTAGTGACCGCTGCTGTAGAAGCTGAGAGGGAGAAATCCCAAAAGTCGAGGGAGGATGCTGCGGAGGTTACGCGGCAGTTGGTTGAGGCTCGGGCCGAGGATAGGAAGGAGTTTGAGAGGGCTCAAAAGGCTTGGACCCTTGAGAGAGAGGACCTGACCAACAGACTTGCCGGGGAGCAAGAGAGGCTTAGGAAGAGCCGTGACCGAGAAGTGGCTAATGAGCGCAAGAAGGTTCTTGTTGTCCTCTCCACTCGGTATGAGGCTTCCCTTCTGAAAGCCAAATGCTTTAGAGATGAAGCCAAGGCTGCCCAGGATCAAAGGCTTCTTATGGCCAAGTTTGAGGCCGAGGTTGATTTGCTAGAGTACCTGAAGTCGGAGTATTCTATCGACCCTCCCACCGATTATCTAGCCGAGGTCTCTGAGAACCTGGCTAACCAAAAGGCAGCTGTTGGAAAGATGGAAATCGTGGATCTTGCAGATGAAGACCTCGATATCCACAGGCTTTCTGAAGATGCACTCCTCGGCCAGTACGGAACCAATCGAGGTTCTCTTTCTCCCGATGAAACCGCTGGGTTGAGGTCGGCTGCCTCCAATGTCCATGAAGCTTAGGACTTAGGCATTTTGTTATATATTTTTTGTAAAACTGCCCTTGTTATTTTTCCTTATTTCTCTTTCCCTCTTTTTTTTTAAGTCGGGGCTGTATGTAGCCCAGTTTTTTTTTTGAATACTATTATTAATGAATCGGCTTTAGTCATTCTCATCTTCTGTCAAAATTCCAATCTTCAAATTTATAACAAAAATAGAGGATAAAATACAAGTTGAAGAACTCGGTTTTTTTTTGCGAGAACAGACTCGACTTTAATGGAATCAATTGGGCCATTAAAACTTTAGGTTTCTTTTGCAATTAAACCAAAGAATCATAACCAGTCTTTCGGATGATCAGTCCGTTGCTTATGAGAAGCGAACATTGCGAGTAGGAACTCGGCTTAAGGATGGATCTGTTGGGCCATCTTCTGAATTTGATATCATCAAAATCAGTCTAACTCTCGGAGAGCATATTTAAAAAGAAAGAGCTAGGCATTACGTTTTCACTTAATCTTTTAAGAGTTCAAAAGATAAGTTTATATATATATTTTTACAAAGGTATAGCTAGACCTCGGTGAGGCTGCCTACGTATCCCCAAAAGGAATCAAGTCATTCGTAGTTCAAATACAAAATAGGATTTGAATATATACATAGAGCTCGGCTCTGGATACCGTTTGAGATTAATTGTGTTCCACGAGTGTAAGACTTTGTCGCCGTTCATTTGGAGAAGCTCGTAAACACCTGGCTTCACAATTTTGGAGATTATATACGGCCCTTCCCAATTTGCTCCCAGTTTGGTGATTGGTCGTTCTGCCGTATTCTCAAAGACTTTCCTTAGCACCAGATCTCCTTCTTGAAAACGTCGGTCCCTGACTTTTGAGTTGTAATACTTTGTCGCCTTGTGTTGGTAATTCTGTATTCTGAGAAGAGCTTGGTCCCGGATCTCTTCAGCTCAGTCGAGATGCTCCTTTATCATTTCTACATTCAAATTTTCATGAAGTGCCAGAATCGACCGTCGTAAACTCGGTATTGATACCTCGGCTGGTGCCATTGCTTCCATCCCGTGTGCCAGAGAGAATGGAGTTCGCCCGGTTGAGGTTCTTGTAGTCGTTTGGTGCGACCACAAGACCCCATCCAGCTCGTCGACCCATAATCCTTTTTTTGCTTCTAACCTTTTCTTCAGTACATCAAGGATCCGTTTATTCGTGGCTTCTGCTTGTCCGTTTCCTTGTGGGTACCTCGGTGTGGATTTGTTGAGTCTGATTTTCCATCTTGCACAGAAGGGTTCAAATTTATCGGACGTGAACTGAGAGCCATTGTCGGTGACAATTTCATACGGCAGCCCATGTCGGCAAATGATGTTTTTCCAAACAAATTTCTGTACGTCATCGGCAGTTATTCTTCTAAAGGCCTTCGCTTCGATCCATTTACTGAAATAGTCGGTCAAAACCAGAATGTATTCCTTTTGGCGAGAACGTGGTAGAGGTCCAATAATATCCATTGCCCATCTCATGAATGGATATGGCATTGTCGAGGTTGACATATAATCGGTTGGGGAGTTTATCATTGGTCCATGCCTTTGACATTTTTCACACTTTGCGACATGCTTTTCGCAATCCGCCACCATTTTCGGCCAGTAGAAACCTTGACTGCAAACTTTGTGAACCAAGGCTCGGCCTCCCGAGTGATTCCCGGCTGCCCCTTCATGAAATTCCATCATAATTTTCCAGGCTTCATCCTTTCCAACGCAGACGAGGAGTGGTCTGGAATCTTGTCTTTAATCACCGAGCTGCCCATTTGCATGTTGGTAATTCCCCATCTTCCAAGTATCTAATTATTTCATCTCTCCATTCTGTTACCTCGGGTTCCAAGACTGATGGATCGATTTGGTCTGGTTCTTCATCGGTTGTGTTGATTATCATACATTCGCCCTTCAGAAGTTCAATGCTCGGTCGGTCTATGCTTTCTACCAGTATTGTTCGTCGGACTGTTGGGTCTGATGTTGAGGCTAATGTAGCCAGGGCGTCGGCAGGAGAATTATCCGACCGAGGTATCTTTGTCAAAGAGAAAACTTCAAATTCCTTTGCAAGGTCTTGAACTAACTTTAGATAGGAATCCATTCTTTCGTTCCGAGCTTCGTATTCTCCATTGATCTAGCTTGCTACTAGCTGTGAATCACAATATGTTTGGATCTGTTTCGCTCCTATTTCTTTTTCCAATCTTAAATCTGCTAGCAGTGCTTCATACTCGGCTTCATTGTTTGATGTCGGGAAGTTTAACCGAAATGATTGCTCCAAAATCTCATTGTTTGGTGTGACTAGCCGAACTTCAATCCCTGATCCATGCTTTGAAGCCAATCCATCTACGTATAGTGACCATCGCTCGTCACTCGGGTTTTCATTTGTTAGCTCGGTTGGCAACTCAACTAAGAAGTGACAATACTTGAGATTTTGCACTGGTCTTAGCTCGATATTCTATGTCGTACTCACTTAGTTCAACTGCCCACTTGGCTAACCGTCCAGACAAACTCGGGCTATGTAGAATGGCTTTAAGAGGCTGATTCGAGAAAACTACAATTGCATGCGACTGGAAGTACGGGCGCAATTTTCTGGCCGATGTGACTAAGGCCAGTGCTAGTTTCTCGAGGGCCGGGTACCGAGCTTCTGCTCCATTTAATGATTTGCTGGTATAGAAGATCGGTTTTTGGATGCCTCAGTCTTCTTTGATTAACACGCTGCTGACCGCGTGGAATGAAACGACAATGTACAAGTAAAGAGTTTCTCCTTCTTCAGGTTTTAATAGAATGGGTGGTGTGGTTAAATATTGCTTCAGTTGCTTGAACGCCTCTTCACATTTTTTGTCCCACTCGAACCGTTTATTGCCTCTGAGGAGTTGGTAGAAAGGTAGGCATTTGTCGGTCGATCTTGAAATAAACCGGTTTAGTGCTGCTATTCTTCCCGTCAATCTTTGAACTTCCTTCGAATTTCGAGGGGATGGTAGAGATTCGATTACCGAGATTTGCTTTGGGTTCGCCTCAGTTCCTCTTTTAGTCACAAGATAACCGAGGAATTCCCCTGATGTTACTCTAAAGATACATTTCGCCGAGTTCAACTTCATAATGTATTTGTCAAGAACTTGGAAGCATGCCCGCAAGTGTGACACGTGATCTTGTGCTTTGAGGGATTTTACTAACATATCGTCAACGTAGACTTCCATCGTGTCCCCTATTTGATCGGCAAACATCTTGTTGACAAGGCGTTGATACGTGGCTCCGACATTCTTAAGACCAAAGGGCATGACTCGGTAGCAATATATTCTTCGGTCTGTAATGAAGGCCGTTTTCTCTTGATCATCGGGGTGCATCATAATCTGATTGTAGCCCGAGAACGCATCCATGAAGGAGAGGAGTTCGTTCCCGGCCGTTGCTTCCACAAGCCGATCAATATTGGGCAAAGGGTAGTTGTCCTTTGGGCATGCTTTGTTTAGATCTGTGAAGTCTACACAAACTCTCCATTTTCCATTCTTTTTCTTGACCACAACCGGGTTTGACAACCAATCTGGATATTTTAGCTCAAGCACCGATTTTGCCTTTGTTAACCGATCAACTTCATCGTTAACCGCCTTTGTTCTTTCTGGACCGAGTTTCCTTCGCTTGTGCTTTATCGGTTTGAAAGTTGGATCAATATTTAGCTCGTGGCTGGTGATGCCCAGGTCTATCCCTGGCATATCCGAGATCGTCCATGCAAAAGTCATGACTTTGCTTTTTAAAAAGTTAATTATTTCCCCTTTGAGATGGTCCGGAAGCTCTGGTCCGATTCCCACACACCTTGTCAGATCTGTTGGATCAATATTTATCATCAAAAATCAACTCCTTGACCGGCGAATCCGTACTGCTTGGTGTTTCTTCTATAGCCGGTCGTGCTATTAAGCAAGCTTGGGCTGCTCTTCTTAATTTATGTTCAGCAATGAAGCATGATCTTGACTCCTTCTGGTTGCCTCTAACCGTGAAGACTCCATATTTAGTTGGGAATTTTAAACATTGATGATAGGATAACGGTATTGCCCTCATTGTATGCAACCATGAAGTCCCGAGAATGATGTTGTAAATAGCCAGCCTGTCGATGACGAGAAATTTTACGATTTTGGTCACTCTGCCGACATAGACTGGCAGTTTGGTTGACCCGAATGTGTATTCCGACTACCCATTGAATCCGGTCAGAGGCTTCGTACTTGGCTCAATTACGTAGTCGGTTAATTCCATCTTTTTTAACGTCTGCTTGAAGATGATGTTCACCGTACTCCCAGTGTCTACTAAGATCCGTGTCATCTCGCAGTCTGCCACCATTAATTCGATCATTAAAGGATCATTGTGTGGCATGTCGACCACGTAAGCATCTGCTTCAGAAAAAGTAATTGGAGTATCGCTGACTTTTTGTTTGTCCTCTACATATTGTTTCCATTTGTTGGCACTGACAGCCCGACGTTCTCCTTCTTTGATCGCTCGGACCGAATCTGAACAATCTTTCAATCCTCCCATTATCGTATTGATTCTTTTTCTTGGCGCTGGAGGAATTTCGTCTTTGTCGTATACCCGATCCCTTTTTAACTCGGTCATCGAGGTCGGCTGGTTCGCGTGTACTTTCAGGTTTTGGCATTGGTAGTTTTGTTGCGCTTGATTATTCCTTTGCTCAAAGTTTTCTTTGTTGTTTTTCTTGTCTTCTGAACTTCCTTCTCTCATCGGCACGTCAATCTCCTCTTTTTGGAACTTAGTCATCAAGAGCTTGGTTAGGTGTCTGCATTCTTTGGTTGCGTGACCGGGCTGCTTGTGATACTGACAGTACTTCTCGGAATCCCGCTCTTGTCCTCAAATCATCTTGTTCCATGGTAATAATTCTTTGGATTTTGGCTGTGACACATAGTAATTTGCTGCCTTTTTGGTGAACTCTCCTCGGCTTTTCTTATCGACATACTCTTTATCATAATGTTGTCGAGGTTCTTCATATTCTTCCTTGTCTTTTGACTTCTCTTTTTCCTTCTGATTTTACGATTTTGCCGAGGTATGCTTTTTTGTCATGGCTAGCTTTTCTTCTTCAACCTCAATGAACAGTGTCGCGCGGTGTAGTGCATCCTCTAGTGTCTGAGGTTTATTTATTTTCAAAACATCTCTAAAGCTCGATTCATACCAGAGGGCATTCCGAAGTGCTGGAAGAGCTGCCTCGTCGGATATCGCGATCCTGGATGCTACGCTCTTGAACCGTTCAATGAATTTTCTCAAGGGTTCCCTCGGTTCTTGAGATAATGTCCAAAGGTCGGCTTCTGAAGCTCGCTGCTTGATGAACATGGAATAGTGTTTGAGGAAGGTTTTCGATAATTGCTGATAATTGTCAATTGAATTCGGCTTTAAACCTGAGAACCACTGCAAAGCTTCTCCTTCCAAATTCTCTACAAAGAGTTGACAATGGCCTGCATCAAACTCTTCAGGGGTCAATCTTTCTCTTCTCACTGCGATGCCGAAGGCTGTTAGAAACTAGCTTGGATCAGACATTCCACCAAATTTAGGGAGAGCAAGCTTTCTGAGGTGTCGAAGCGGAAATTTTCTGACCCGAGCGGTGAATGGGTCACTTTGTGTTTCCTGCAAAATTCTGTCTATTTCTGGAGCTGCACTAATTGCTTTGTGCATCTTTGAGCTCATTTCTTGCAACCTGATTTTTAGCAGTTCTATTTCTCGGTCTGTTGTTCTCTATGCTTTGCCGTTGAGAGATCGCTGGTGGTTGAATTTCAAGGTTGGTTGGTTGATTTTGAGCCGAGATATCATGGTTGACAACTGGATCCTGCGGGTCTGATGGAGTTCCAAACAAGTCACGCTGAAGTTGGTTTATGAATTGCTCTGATTGCCGAGGTTGCCTGTCTCGAACTTGGGGTGACGAATCTATGACTCTTGGTGGTGCCGACAAAGCTTCGAACCGAGCGTTGGTTTGTTGAGCTATTTGCTCAATTCGACCCATCATTGCTTGGAGGGTGGCTTCCAGGCCGTGAACTTCAGAGGTTAATTGAACTCCTGGTAGATTTCTCGATGGTTCGTGCTCGGCTTGCGGATTGTCGATATTCAACGCCTGAGCCGGAACATCGATAGATGGGTTTATTCCAACGCCAGCTTCCGTCGACACTCTTTCTCCACTTCCGAAAGCGATCATGTCGCTTGAAACGTTCATGGATGTATCCAACTTGGCTTGCTTGATTTAATCTTTTGTTGCTTCGTGATTACCCTGATATCCCCACAGACGGCGCCAACTGTTGAACTGAGGATTGGTTCCTTAGACTTTTGGATCCCTTGACTGGTTTTTGCGCTTAAGATTTTGTTCGCAATTGTCCTTTTTATTTGTTCTCGGTCTTGATATTACTCGACCGAGGTCAGAGTTTTCACCTAGAAGATTACTTCCCAAAGTTAGTCGGCTTTTTGGTTTGAAAACCGAGTAGTTCAATAATTTAATGAGAACCGAGGAGTTTGAGTGTTTTATTGATTAGAAATTGTTACAAGTGTTTATCTCTCTAATTCTAGTCGGTCTCTTCTCTCCTCATTTTTTGATGCCTTTCTTAATGAGTTTAACTTTCTATTTATAGGGAGTTAAGATCTACAGTAACTCGACATAATTATGATTCTAAACCGAGGTGGAATCCACGTGTCGCTGCCAACTTTCTTCCTGTCTTCTCTGTGCATGCATCGGTTGTGGGCGATGCCGAGGCCACTGCATTTATTCCACGTGTCTTTTTCGAGGCGGTTTGAACCGAGGAAGTACGCTTCATTAAATGCTTAGTGGGTCTTCTGTTGCTTCGTGATTACCCTGATATCCCCACAGACGGCGCCAACTGTTGAACCGAGGATTGGTTCCTCAGACTTTTGGATCCCTTGACTGGTTTTTGCGCTTAAGATTTTGTTCGCAATTGTCCTTTTTATTTGTTCTCGGTCTTGATATTACTCGACCGAGGTCAGAGTTTTCACCTAGAAGATTACTTCCCAAAGTTAGTCGGCTTTTTGGTTTGAAAACCGAGTAGTTCAATAATTTAATGAGAACCGAGGAGTTTGAGTGTTTTATTGATTAGAAATTGTTACAAGTGTTTATCTCTCTAATTCTAGTCGGTCTCTTCTCTCCTCATTTTTTGATGCCTTTCTTAATGAGTTTAACTTTCTATTTATAGGGAGTTAAGATCTACAGTAACTCGACATAATTATGATTCTAAACCGAGGTGGAATCCACGTGTCGCTGCCAACTTTCTTCCTGTCTTCTCGGTGCATGCATCGGTTGTGGGCGATGCCGAGGCCACTGCATTTATTCCACGTGTCTTTTTCGAGGCGGTTTGAACCGAGGAAGTACGCTTCATTAAATGCTTAGTGGGTCTTCTGTTGCTTCGTGATTACCCTGATATCCCCACAGACGGCGCCAACTGTTGAACCGAGGATTGGTTCCTCAGACTTTTGGATCCCTTGACTGGTTTTTGCGCTTAAGATTTTGTTCGCAATTGTCCTTTTTATTTGTTCTCGGTCTTGATATTACTCGACCGAGGTCAGAGTTTTCACCTAGAAGATTACTGCCCAAAGTTAGTCGGCTTTTTGGTTTGAAAACCGAGTAGTTCAATAATTTAATGAGAACCGAGGAGTTTGAGTGTTTTATTGATTAGAAATTGTTACAAGTGTTTATCTCTCTAATTCTAGTCGGTCTCTTCTCTCCTCATTTTTCGATGCCTTTCTTTATGAGTTTAACTTTCTATTTATAGGGAGTTAAGATCTACAGTAACTGGACATAATTATGATTCTAAACCGAGGTGGAATCCACGTGTCGCTGCCAACTTTCTTCCTGTCTTCTCTGTGCATGTATCGGTTGTGGGCGATGCCGAGGCCACTGCATTTATTTCACGTGTCTTTTTCGAGGCGGTTTGAACCGAGGAAGTACGCTTCATTAAATGCTTAGTTGGTTGCCTCCTGACTCCTTTATTAAATGTTGTCGGCCACTTCCTCGGCTTGAGACATGGCCGAGGTCACGGGCTTGAAACTTAGACAAATTTTTCTTCACATGTGATGGGCTTTTCCTTTTGCCTTGCGCCTATTTAGTCTTTTTCCTGAGCTTGATATCTCGATGTCGAGCTCAGGCCCAACTTTCCTCAAGGTGTTGCTGATTCAAAACGTGGCTTTTTGCTTCAGTGAAGCAGAGTACTCTGTTTTTCATGAAAAATTTATGTAACTACAAGCGATGGCTTTTGAAAATAAGTTTGGCCTAGGTAGATTTGTAACTGTTTACAAAGGAAAGAACATTCATACTCTAAGATAAGAAATATTTTATAAAATAATGCTTTCCGCAAATAATAGGTGATTTTTTATTTCACATATCAACATCTTACCATACAATAATATTTTGTTTAATTAATATTTTTGTCTTATATTATAAATAGGATAATCATTACATAATCTCCAAATAGATAGAACCAAAGTCTTCTTAGTACTTGAGACCAAGAGTTAGTTCAAGGGATAGTTCTTTTTCACCCTTGGAAACTTCTGTTTTAAGTGCACCATCAGTAGCAACAACTACATCATCATCATCTCCATTTTCATTTCTTCCGATCTACCGTTAAACAATCATAAAAAACAAATTTGAAAAAATATCAAAATTTTTCTCATGTTTCTACTGTTGTATAGAAATTTGTTTTTAAGACCATATGTAAATATAAAATTTCATAGGAATGTTTGAACTTTAGGTGTCCCTATCAAAATGAATCAGCAGCATATAAGTCATATCTTTAAATTTTTTTTTAGCCATAACTAAGAGTAAAGCAAAAAAAGAAATTGAGAAACAATTTGAAATTAGTTTTTAAGCCTATATATATCCCATAGAAAAAAATCATCATACTTCAGTAGCCACTACCTATATTAATTCCAAAAGTATTATATTTATCAAAATTTCAAAGGCTTGTATATACATCTATCTAGGTCATGTGCATCAAGTTTACAAGTTAATGATCATGCTTGATTACAAAGTAAGAAATGCAAAGGAAAAGAAAATTTACTCTTGAAGATTGAAGAGAATTGCAAGATACTTCCATAGCTTTGTTGCTTGATTTCACAAAGGCGGTTGTCTTTTCATTATTGCCGCATTGTAGCCTATAAGAAACTAAGAAATATAATTACTCCACAAAAAAAAAACCAAAGAAGTATATTAAATGATTAGATGAATTCACAAATTAATAGTATTAACTAATTATCATGACCTTAGTTGATTTAGCATAAACTTGGTGTTGACTCGAAGGCGTTCATAGATGTTAAGGTAGTGTTGAGTCTGCCTCCACCTCATTTGCTCTATCACTCTACTTTCTGCTACAAATTGTTACATTATTTAATACATGTTTCAAACACAAATCAAATTCAACAATCCACTTTTTGTTTAGATCATATGAAATCAATTTGTGTTATTTTCATTATCGGTTAATTTTTCGTTTCTAATGTTTTCAAACGTTTTGAATATTTACGTGACAAATCAAATTTCCATTCAAAACCCGGATTTAAAAATAAATTTGTATAGCTAAAAATAATAGCATTTCAACTTCAAATATATGGGTTATGTTGAACATCAATATATATGTTGGCCTATGCAAATCTACAATATAATATTAATTTTTATAACACTAACTTTAAAGTGTACATGAAATTTATTTACCTTGTATGGACTTTTCCTTCTTCATGTTCCTATACATCTATGGGAGGCAAAGAGATATACATGTTTCAATATACACCAACTTATATAATATAAATGATGCCACTATACATGCATACATATATAGTGTTGTATGTTGCGTATGACACTGATAATGTGCATAAATATAAAGACCTGGAGATGACTTTTCACATGTGACATTGTGAGTCCTCTCACACCCATTAACTGCAAAATCTTTTTAGGAGTAGCTTCTGCAATTTTAAGGATGATAATAATAATAAATAATAATATTAATATTTCTAAAAGTGAAATTTTAAATAAAGATCTGTATAAGATAGCATAATCGGAAAACTGAAAGAAGAGAAATTCGAAAATAAATAAAAAGAGAGATTATCAACTTTTCATCGCGATCTTTGTCAAAATTTTCTGAATCGTTTTAGAAAATTTGTATTTAGTTTCTTGATAAAATCGGGAAAATTTCTTACTTTTTTCACCACCGAGTTGTTCAACGACTTGAACAAAACATCGGTGAAGATCGGTATCCCATCGTTGTCGCGGCACTTCGGACCTAATGTAAGATCTGACAATTGATCTCTTCATTTTTTGAATTTTTGATAAGCTCGTAATTTGTTTTCTTCTAAGAAGTGTATCGATTGCTTTTTGGCCAATTTATATATTATTTATTTATATAGAGATTTAATTTATAGATTCCAAAATAACATAAGAAAAAATATTAAATGCTACTAAATATTGTTATAGTGAATTGTGATTTTCTTATTTTTATCCTTCTAAAAATCAATTTAAATGTTCACTTTTGGAGAAATATATATTATTTGACACATCTAAGTTTGTTTTCTCATGGTAATAATATGTATAGTAACTTTTGAATATACTAATAAATACAACAAGATTTATCTTTTTCAAATTCATTGTAAAATTTTCTTACCATGCATATATACACTATATACTTAATTTAAAATTCAAATCCGAGATTTTAAAATAGATATTATATTTTTATAATACTGTAATCATCATGATTTGAGTTCAAATATATAATTTATAGGCGTGATTTGTAAAATAAAACATCATAACTTTGAGATGAAATTGTTTAACTTCATTCATAATCACATCAAAGTTCTTTTAAGTACTCACAAAACATGGCAATAATATAAAAATCATATTGTAGAAATTTTAAGTTATTTCTAAATGATTAAATTACAAAACCATTGATTTGCATATGTGGTGAATATTTGTATTTTAGTCTTTTAGAATATTAATTGTTTTTTTTGGTTAAATTAGAATATTAATTGTTTCCTTGATTATTCTCCAAATAGGATAACTCATTTTGGACTTTTGTATTGTTTATCACTTTATCATAGTGAAAAACTTTTCTGGTAAGAATTTTTGTATTAAATGATAATATTTATTATCCTGCATTTAGTCAAAATTTTATTGTGTGAAATTTGTTTAGAAACTTTTCTTTATGGATAACACTAAATTATATTTAAAGGATGGGAAATTGGGGTCTCTAACAAAAAACCGGTTGAACCGAAAATCAGTGATTTGTCTGATTTGGATTTTATAAAAATATTAAATATTGGCTGAACCAAAAAACTAATAAAAATCGACAAAAATCCAAAAATCGGATTGAGTCAATTAAAAATCTTTTTTTTTATCATTATACTAAAGTTTATAATTTTTAACACTAATAAGATGTCGTTGACATTATTGTTTTGTTATATACTTATTTTTGCCTTTCACCCTGTAATATTACTATATTTAGACATTTAAAATTATTTTCAAAAAGACATAATGAATTAGTTTTTCTTTGTTTTCTACGTTTCTCATGATCTTCATCCAAATGTTTCAATAAAATTATTATAGCAGTACTAAAATGGATTTATAAATTTGTATTCCGCTCTCTATTTAAATTATTTTTATGTATAAGCAAAGATATTTATCTTATCTCTCTTATATGAAGTGAATTTAGATGAGATTAAAAGTTTTTGTGGTCGAATGTAAGTGTACTCTTACTACATCAATTTAATTAAAATGCAAAGTTATCATTAATAAAATGATTCATTAAAATTAAAAATAAAAATAAAAAATATTTAACTATTTATTAAATTTATTTAGCTAAACACAAGACCAACATCAATGAATTAATTTTAAATGCAAATAAAAAAGATTATTAGGAAAATAAATGATGATTTGTTTAAAAATAAAATTTAAACTTAATATTGAAAATTATTAACTTGCCAAAAGTTATTTTTAATTTTATTCATCCAAAAAAGTTATGATTTTTAAATTATTTTTCTACTTTTTGACTATAATAAATGATAAAATCATCTTAACACAAATTATGTAAAAACAAACATACATTAAAATTATTCAACAAAACTAATCATAATTTTTACATCAAATTTATTTGTGCTAAAATCATTTCAAAATATTAGATATTTAGTAAACCGCAAAAGAAAATCATATGGAATTTTCTAGGTATAATGTTAGTAGGATTATAGTTTTTTCACGGGGTTAAATGTAAAAATTCATAAAATATTTTATCTTTATGCAGTACATGTGTAATGCAGCCTGCATTACCATTTTTTGAAATACATATAACAAAGTTTATTGACTAAATAAATACGATTAGAATTTTTTTGTCATATAGTCAATGGCAAATAGTTCCTCTCACTAGAGGTAGGTACAAGATTCAAACCCTGATTTTTTGAGATGGAAGTAGAGGTGGTGCAACCACTGATCCACTTGCTCCTCTCATACGATTAGAATTTTGAAAGTTAAGATTTAAAAATATTATATAAAATATATACATTTATCATTCGTAATAAATATGAATGTTGATAAAATATTATTTAATCAAAAATCTAAAAATATTTACAAAACAATTATGCTCGCAAGGGCCAACTAACTAGTATATATCTTTTTATATATTAAGTGTGAAATGAATTTGCACCAAACTAAAATTTAGGTTGGTTGATTATAGTATTATTCTGTGTAAATTTTGTAATAACTAAAAATGTAAAATTTTAAAATAAAAAGGAGAAGTTTTAATTTAAGAAATATAACAAATACAAAATGAAAAACAGTTGTCAAAAATAAAAAATAAAAATTTGATAAATACATTTTCAAATGAATTTTAAGTATAAAAAATATATTTTTATAAAATAAATGAAGGAAGAAAGATACATGGTTTTTGTAAATTTATTTATTTTACAATTAAACAGAATTAGTTTTTGTAAATAACAAAATAAAAAGTTACTTAAAAAAGCTTAAAATATGAAAAAATTAGCTTACAAAATTTCAAATTTAGTTTATCTAAAAAATTAATATGTTCTCTTTTTTGTCAACAATTAGATCGACAAGGCCCGATTCATAGCTAAATATCCCTACACGCGGTGCAACACGACTTGGTGGAGTCGAACTCCGGCTGGATGGCCGCAGAGGTGGATCTTTACCACTTGACCTAAAGACACTTCCCTTAATATGTGCTCTTTAAATATTCGATTTCTTTTTGTCAAATATAATATAAGATATATTCATCTTAAAAAGATTTAGCAAATTATTATTATTCATTAAAACCAGTCATCTTTTAAGTATTAAATTTATTTATTTTAAACTAATATTTATATATTAGAGATTTTGGTTCATTGAAAAAAATTATTAATTATTAGTAAGCATATTTTCTAATAACTAAACAAACAACGTCTAATAAGCTGTAAATATGTTTTAAGGGAGTTAGGAATATAGTTTTCAAGGAGTTTAAAATCAAAATCTGTAAAATATAATTATGCTACACACGTTAAATTGAATGGATTATCCATTTTTACGCTCTTATGTTCATATAACAAAATATATTGACTAAATTAAAATATAATCATATAAACTATTAAATAATCATATTTTCTATTTTCAAGGACTAAAAATAATAATAAAAGTAACAACCCATAGAAAAACACCAATATTATGGTAATAAAATGAGTATTTTAAGATTAATGTTATTAAGATTATTTTTTTGACGAGATCAAATGTTAAAATACGAAAAATATTTTAATCATATGCACGATATATCAATGTATAACAAAATGTATTGAATAAATTTTTTTTGTCAACATGTATTAAATAAATTTAAAATAATGATAATATAATTTTGAAAGTTAAAGATTTAAAATATCATATAAATATCCGTATTTATCATGCCCAACAAACTGTAAGTTAATAAAATATTTTACTACCAACTGTCTAATGTAAAGTTATTTAGAAAAAAATTTGTATTCATATTATATAAGAACTCAATAATTAATATATATATATATAGGAACCCCGATTTAGACCAAATTGAACCATAGACTGCGAATGTTTAACGCGTTTTGCAACGGAATGAGCTCTCCCGAAAATTTAGTTACCATACACTCTTTTTGCGATATGTAGATAATATAATTAAATATAACATATTTAAAATAAATAAATTAAATCATAGACAATTTTTGCTTGTCCGCTTTATGCGGTTAGACCATATCCTTAATAGGGTGGTAGGCATGTTTTCTCTTGTTTACATATATACATGTTTATACATATAATATAAATAATTTTTAGATCATATAAAATTCTAAAATAAATTGCATGTGTTAATTTTATTATGTTACACACTTCTAGTTAAATATATTTGTTTTAGTACTTTTTATAAATAATTGAAAATTAATCATTATTATATTTGTATCAAGTTTGTAAATTATCGTCATTCAGACAGTATCCCGCCCCGCTTACATTTTATAAAATGTACTTATTCTGCATCATGCATTTCTTCGCATCAACCACAGTAAAACAGCATCGTACTATTTAATTCGCTTGTTCGGCATCGCTCAGACCGCTGCCACCATTCATGGTTCTATAGGTGGTCCATCATTTAAGTAACTAATAAATGCAAAAAGATGACTAGAGTATTCTTTATAATTTTGTATAAACTTTTTTGGTTTGCTCCTTTCTCAGCCATGTTTTTATCTCTCTCTTTTTTCTTTTTTTCTTTCTTCACTGATTTAATTCATAAAATTCTCTTTCATCTTATTTTCTTTGAATCACTTCAAAAAAGTTCATATTCTCAGAAAAAGTCATAGATATCTTTTTAAGCATGTCATAGTTTGAACTTTTAAAGATGGGTACATATTTTTTTAGTAAAAAATTATATACTATTTTCAAAGTACACAACATTTTCAAGTTTTGATTTTGTTATATGCTTGAAATTTATGTTTTAGATTTACTTTTGAGATTTAAAATTTTTGTTTCATTATTTAGAGTTTTAGAGTCAAAATTGAGTTACTGAGAAATGGTGATAAATAGTATACTAGGCGATATATTTTCTATTTAATTTTTTTAACATCAATTTTAAGTTACAATATTTTGGCAGAGATTGGAATTCGTGTTTAGTTTAGGCGTTTGGATTTAGAGATTAATACTTTATATTTAAAAGTTACTCTATGCACAAGTGAAACTATTATCCGAGATATGTTAGTCAGTCTGTTATTAATCATGATCTGCTCCTAAAAACGGATGTGAATTCGGATCCGGACATGTTATCTATACTATTAATTGAGAAGTAACTTTAGTAGAAAAATCTAATTTGTTATAATTCTATTGTATACAAAATTTCACATGGTTTTTGCTAAAAGACAATATGGCATGGATAATTTCTAATTTATTTTAAATGAAATTGATTTGAAATTATATAAAATTTAATAAATCATAATAAAATAATTAATTAGTGAATTTTCTAACCATCAATTTAAATATGAAACATATATGTATGTAACGTAATTTAATTTTTCAAACATAAAAGTTATGATTCAAATTAGTTTAATATAATAATTTTGAATATATTTATATTATTTTTTACATAAGCAATAACAAAATAATTAATATTAATGATATTTTATTTATGGGTTGTTTCGTTATAGCAACTTTATCAACGATGATTCGTATATTGACAATCTTCGAGTCACTAAAAGGTTAAGAGATAAAAGTTTTATTATAATGATTAGGTTCATATATTATTTGCCAAAAAATTATACACATAACCGATTAGATTAATAGATGATAAATTAATATAATTTTATCATTAAATTTTTAAAATCTATTATGAGATTTAAAAATGTTATATATAGCTAATTTTGATGAAAGTTAAATTCTAAAAAAAAGATAGAAAATGTTAATATTGTGAATCTTAAATTCATAAATTTGAAGTTAAATGTAAAGAAAGAATGTAAAACAACCACAAAAATAGAGAATCAAATACTTCTGTTTTATATTTATAGTATTTAAGTATAGTATTTAATTTAAAAAGATTATATTTTTTCAAAAATGAATGTTAAGTTGACACAACTTTTATCGTTATCTTTTGGTAAAGAGGCATTATAATTATACAGTTGCTTTTCTCATCAAATACAAAAGTAAATTTGCATCTAATGTGACATAATCATTTGAAGTGGTTGACTAATAATCCTATTTTTTTTTTTTCACACGACTAATAATCCTATATATGTAAATATTGATTCATAATATCTAACTAGCAATAATATGCAATTAATTATTTAGTTTAGCGTCATTAAATAACAAAAACAATAAAATAAACATTATAACAAGAGTTATTATTATTTTATTTTAATTTTACTATATTTTGTAATATCAAAAAAATAATTTATATCATCTAAAATATAATATTAAATATATTAATTTATTTGAATTGAATAAGTTGATTTATATCTTTTAAACATATTTTATATTTTTCCCCGTACACGGTGCAGATAGCTACCTAGTTTAATATATATATATACATATAACTAAAATTTAATTCTATAAAATGGAAATTATTTATTGATTTTATAGTTATTTATTTACATTTAACTATATTTTATTATATGAATTTAAATGTGTTCAACGTGGGTGTGACACTTAAGCAAAATTGTAACTCACCGGATTTTGACACGTATCATGTTGGTTTAGATTGTAACATTTGTCAATTCAGAAATAAAAATTAACATAAACTATCTTATTATTGGTTATTTATTTTTTAAAGAAGATAAAATAACAAAAATAGAAAAATATTACCTTATTTTAAAATGGTGACTATATAATTAAAAAATTAAATAATAGGAAACCTATAGAATTGTCAAATAATTGATGTTATTTGATCTGAAGATACTTTAAGCAATATTCGAAGACAGTTTAAAAATGATCAATGTTTATTCAATTCATTTTTACGTCATATGAATATATAATTTATCTAAGGACACCTCTTTATTCACAAATATTGTTATTTATAAGTTTTCGGTAATATAAGTCAATTTAAGATTTTTTGGGTACAATATACAATAGATGAATAACTAAATGTGGATTTTAATCTAGTACTTATACGAGTAACCCGGTTATTTAAAGGTGGATTTTAATCTAAATCTACTTATATGAATCATATTTGTGCATGTTCTTAATTTTATACATTAAATATTTTATTTTTATTAGTGTATTATGCGAGTCCTTGTCTAGTATATATGAATCCAGATCTGGATACTCACAGATATGGAGAAGCTTCGAATTGTAATTTTACAAATCTGACGAATTCGTATCCCGGATATCTCAAAACATCTCGTATATTCGGATGGTTCCACTCCTAACTATATATATGAGTTTTGACATCTAGTACAATACATTATATTCTATATATTCTTAAATAGAATACTAAGGGCAGTGTATTCAATCAATGAGTTGATGGAGTTTGTAATAAAATCTGAATTCCCATATTATTCAAATAAGGATTTCAAAAAGTCTTTCAAAATTCAGTGTTATTGAAGTAGTGATTTTAAAAAGTATCATCAAATCCACTGTTATTGGAAAATTTTAAGGGGGCCTATTGAATCAATGATTTTCATTTATTTAGATACATTTTAAATCCTAGATTGTTTAAAAGATTTTAGATAGTTTAAATGATTCATGAATATTTTAAATAATTTAAATAACAAATCTTGTTGGTGAATTTTAGAAATGCCACCATTTGAGATGGTATTTCTATCAATTTTTTGAACTATAAATTTTTCACTCAAATAATTTGAAATCATTTTTGATATAATTAATTAATGAAATCCTTAATTTCCAGTAATTAATGATATAATTTGAAATCATTTTTGAGAATTTAAAGAACTTTTATAAATAGTTAATCTAATAACTTTGGGTTTCAAATAATTTTAAGAAAATGTTAGATCCAATAACCTTGGATTTTAAATCACTTTCTAAAGTCATCAATTGAATAAGGAGAAATTGCTAAAACTAGACCCCAAAAAGGATTTGAATGCAAAACTAGACCCCAATTTGAATCAAATGCAAAAGTAGACCCTAAAGGCAAGGAAATTATGCTTAACACCCTTCTTTGCAAACAAAAAAAATGAAATCGGCAATTACCGTTTTGACCTCAACGCGAGAGGAGACTTTCTCACAAATTCTCGTAGTAGACTTCATCGTGAAGTCTCCCATTTAGGGTATAGAGACTTTACGAACAAGTCTCAAACCGTAAATAAATCTAAATTTAAATTAAAAAAAAAATTTGTTCGAGATTTTTTATAGATAAATTGTTTTCAATCAAAACCGCAGTTTTTAAAAAATAATTTCATAAATTTTCATAAAACTAAACCATTTGAGCTAAATCATATTTGGATGTGTCTAGGGTTGAGATAATGAGTTGGAATACATGTATACATCTATAGGGTTACACTTAGTATTCATATGTTTTTGCTATAAAATGTCGAATATGCATCTAGCTGTTACATTTTGAATTTATTACACTAGTATGATGTAAAAAATAAGTATATATTAGGGATTGTTAACACAAAAGTGGAAAATTTATCCGAAATTTAGGGTTTAGGGTATAGAGATTTCTTCGTAAAGTCTCGTGCGAGACTCCATTTTTAAATCTGTTTAAAATAATATATTTACAGTTACCAATGAAGTCCCAAAATTGCGGTGGTGACTTTTGACCTAGTTTTGCCCCCACATATAATGTAAAATTTCTTCAATTTTCTCACAAATCAATCTCTCTCCAAAACCAAAAGAACTCTCTCGCCTTCTTCTGTTTCGTCTTCATCCTCTTGTTTCTACTTCGTCTTTTTCTTCTCTTAATCTTTGACAATGTCGATAAGTTACACACAAAATTCATCATCAAAAGCTCCGTTCAATTCTGGTTGTTGTGAAGCTGATGGAGATTTTGGAATTCCTATTCGTTGTTTCTGTGGGGCTAGGATGTACATCGAAACTTCTGTGAGTGATACAGATCTGGGTATAAGATTTTACACTTTCCCAAAGAAAGAAGTAAGTTTGTAATTATTCATAACGAGTTAAACGAAAGAAGTAGTTGATTAGATGTAATACTTCAGAAATTTTTACTTGTAGAATCCTGGAAATCACATTTGGAAATGGTGGGACGATGCTTTAGAGGAAGAACTCACCAAGCTTGAGTTTCAAAATCGTGACTTGCGAGAGAGGATTGTATACTTGTATGATCAAATGAATCTTTCGGAAAATCCTAGAAAAAAGATCGAGGGACTAGAGTATGAGCTCATGATCCTCGCAGCAGATATTGCTGAAATCCAAAGTGCAATTGCAGATCCAATAAAAATTGAAGAGTTTAAGTTGATGGTCTT
>OVAN01001994.1:0-36304 GCA_900406275.1 Anastatica hierochuntica | reverse complement strand
AAAAAATGTTTGAGGTTACTCTCTTCTTTTTTCAAATGTTTTAGGTTACTTCTGTTAATTTCCCCTTTCTTTTTAATATGAGTGAAAAATCTAAATTATCTTTTTTTTTTTGAAGCAGAACAAGTGTTATTAAAGATCCGATCAAATTTATAAAAAGAAAAAGGAAAGTAACCCGGCAAATATGGAAATAAATATTTTGTTAGTAAATCACGTTGACTATATATAAATGTCTACGTTCATGAAGCCAAACCCTAGTTGCATCACCTATCTATCAAGTATCAACACCATGGAAACTCATAATCCTAGCATCTTGTCGAATCTCCCTTTGGATATCCTTAGATCTTTGTTTGAACGTTTGAGTTTTATCGATTTCCAACGCACTAAAAGTGTATGTTCGAATTGGTATACTTGTTCTAAAGAAACTTCCACACGTAAAAAACAATCTCCATGGTTGATTCTCTTTGAACAACACTAGCTAATGTCCATCATCATAATCGAAGTAAGTCTTAACCTTTGGATATAATGAAATTTACAAAATTATTTGTTAACTAGTGATATGAGCATTTAAATAAAAAAAAACTAGTGATATGAGTTTTTTTTTGTAAAAAACTAGCCTTAACTCAGAACTAGTTTTTTTCAATAGGAGTTAATTTTTGAATAATTAAAAAAATATTACGGACAAATTTGAAACGGGAGAGTGCATACTTTTCCGTTTTCCACCTCGTAGACATTTGCATGAGGAATTATACGACACGTGATCAAAAACTTCTAATTATAGTTTTTATTTGTTTGCGAGATGGTGATTGGATTTAATATTTATCACAATCTTTTTTTGTTGACTTAATTTGTTCCAAGTTTTTGCTCAACTTTATGACCAAATTATCTCATCCTCATGTTAACATAAAAAAATATTGTGTAAATAGTCATTTTCACCCCCCAAGCATGGAAATCAAGACTTGGAACTTTTGGGGTGTATATGTCATCTTTTTGTTGTCCTTGGAACTATCTAGAGAGAGAGAGAGAAAGAGAGAGAGAGAGAGTTGAAGGATCTTTCTAGGTATTACAAGATCAATCTAAATTTATCAGAGTATCTAAAGCATACGTTTGTAGAAATTAATCTCGTTTTTACCTATTTTATTTGGTTACCAAAATTTATTAAGCAATAATTAACATTGCGGTGGTCTAGTGGTTTCCACTAGTTGAAGAGTTGCATTGTTAGTCCAGGTATCAATTTTCTTCTACTGCAAAATTATTAGTTCCACATGCGGCCACATAGATATAGATCAATTGTTTACGGTCCATTTGAATATCCGAGAAAAAGTCTGTCTGCGAGCTGCACCTCTCACTTAGAAATTAAATCTGATTCTTTTTTAATAGACCTGAGTTTAATAGAATTGTTTTTTATATGCTTCTATATCTCAAAATTGATCAATTACTAAAAAAAAACAATACCACTAGCTTTAATTCTCTTGCTCACTATCACCATGGAAGTCAACATAGATAGGAGTAATCTATTACTAGTTGGTTCAATTTATTTATTATTTGTTTGACCCAATAAAATATAATTATAGGAATTAACGGTCATAGTACGAAGGCAACAAGTTGGACTAAGATGTATGAATTTTCTACGTTACTTCATTACAAAATTACAAATCTCTCTTGCTTATAAATACATTCACATATCTTATCACTTCTCTCACAACTCAAAATCTCTAATACATTCTTTCCATAACAACAAAACACATTACGTTCTTTCATTCATTTATTTTTTGTTCAAGAACTTAACAAATCATTCGTTTCATTCTTTCATCCTTAAAGAAAAATTAGCTCTACTTGATCCAAGAAAACATCTTTAAATCGGTATATTATCATTTCCTCTTTGATATCAAAACTATTTTGATGTTTTTTGTTTCTCTCGTGATGAATTAACTCATGATCTTATGTTTATGTAGACTTAAAGGGTTACTACAAAAGACATCAAGAAGCTTATAAATCTTTTATAAAACAATGGCACAGTAAGTGATCAACCTTCAATACCAACAACAAGGTTCTGCATAAGATCTATCAATAAGCAAAACATTTTCTAATATGTGTTTATTAATGAATATTATTGGGAGATCGAGAAGATCAACCAAATATCTTGGAAATATGCCAATATCTTAGAATAGGAAAATTACCATTATCTGGAAATATATTATTAACATTTATGTTTATCATAGAATAGTAAATTAGATCTAGATATTTATCTATATAAATTGATGTACATCGTAACCAAATTCTTATGAGAGTCAATAATAATTCTTCCTAAACATCTTTGGCGTTCTTGCTCTCATCAAATTTATCAAATATTAACAGAAGGAAGATCATTTACTCGAAGAAAAATTCATTTGGCCGATCGGATTTTCCCGAGGGTTTCCTGTTTGGGACAGCTTCATCAGCTTACCAATATGAAGGAGCCATCAAGGAAGCTCCTCGAGGCGAAAGCGTTTGGGACACATTTGTTCGCAAATATCCAGGTTTATATATAAACTTATTCTTTTATGTAACATATAGTTCTTATACTATATATTAGCGTTACTTATTATGATTATATTCATCAAACTAATATAGTAGCTATGAAAAATTTTGTAGAGAGAAATTGCTACTCTAACGCGGATCAAGCTGTTGAGTTTTATCATCATTACAAAGAAGATATACAAAGAATGAAGGATATTAACATGGATGCTTTTAGATTCTCTATCTCTTGGCCTCGAATTTTGCCTCGTAAGTTCTTTACTTTATACATATAAGACCATTATTTCTTGATTAATCATATTAAAAACAATTAATCATTACTTTTTTTTTTGTTAATTTTCTTTTAAAAAATAGTTGGGAAGAAAAGCAAAGGTGTAAACAAAGAAGGAATCAAATTTTATAACGATCTCATCGATGAACTCCTAGCTAATGGTATATATAACTAATCTCTCAAATCTATATATACTAATTAAACCAATGTTCAAGATTGAAATATTCTAATATATATGATCATATAATTAACAGGAATCACACC
This sequence comes from Anastatica hierochuntica, assembly GCA_900406275.1. NCBI lineage: Eukaryota > Viridiplantae > Streptophyta > Magnoliopsida > Brassicales > Brassicaceae > Anastatica > Anastatica hierochuntica. Next base: position 33,255 of record OVAN01001994.1, on the reverse strand, counting down.
TCTCGCTACTTTACATCATTGGGATACTCCTCAAGCTCTTGAAGATGAATACAATGGATTCTTAAGCGAAAAAGTTGTGTAAGTGATCTTTTTTAACAATCTTTTATATATGACGTTCTTACACTATTTGGATATATGTCATATGAATATACAAAACAAACCATCTTGTAGTGAAGACTTCAAAGATTTCGCAACAATATGTTTCGAAGAATTTGGCGACCGTGTGAAGTTGTGGGTCACACTAAACGAGCCATGGGTCTATAGCATTGGTGGTTATGACACGGGAAGAAAAGCGCCAGGACGTGCCTCTAAATACATGAATGAAGCAGCCGTGGCTGGACAATCTGGCCTTGAGGTTTACATTGTTAGTCACAATCTACTTTTGGCTCATGCTGAAGCTGTTGAAGTCTTTAGAAACAATCCTAAAGTAAGAAAAAAGATAATTGATTTCACTTTTAGAACTCGTTGAGAACATCTTTATTGATGTACAGACTATGTTTTTGCTTGAATCACAGTGTAAAGATGGGAAGATTGGTATCGCGCATTGTCCTGTATGGTTTGAGCCTTATGACTCAAATTGTCCAAATGATAAAGAAGCATGTCAACGAGCCATGGAGTTCATGTTCGGATGGTGAGTGATCTTGTTTCTTGAAAGTTAAAGTATGACAAAGTTATATATGTTTTGCTTGTAGTTACTAATAATTCTCTTGTGATTTTTGTTTAATTAATAGGCATATGGATCCAACGGTGTACGGAGATTACCCTGAAGTCATGAAGAAATCGATAGGCAAAAGATTACCTACATTTACAGAAACACAATCCAAGAAGCTAAAGGGATCTTTTGACTTTGTTGGAGTGAATTATTACAGTGCTTTCTACGTAAAAAGTATCCCTGAAGTTGACCATAACACACCTAATTGGAGATCAGACGCACGCATCGAATGGAGAAGTAAGTAGGATTTTGTATATTTCTTGGGTCACAAGTTTCTTAGGGCTTTTAATTATTGATTCCTTGTCTCACAAGGTTTTCTTTTATGTGGAAACAGAAGAAAACAAAGCAGGACAAACATTGGGTGTAAGAGGTGGTTCAGAATGGGACTTTCTATACCCACAAGGACTTAGAAAATTTCTCAATTATGCTAAGAATAAATATGAAAGCCCCAAATTTATAATCACTGAAAATGGTAATAATCTTACAAAAACTCTTTTAAATTAGTCTTGCTCAATTCTTTTGTGAGATATAGTTTACTAAAACATTTCTTGTTAAAATTGGTCAGGGCATTGTGATATAGATTATGAGAAAAAACCAAAACTTTCAAACTTGATGGATCTCCAAAGGACAGAGTACCACAAGAAACATCTTCAAAGCATCCAACAAGCAATTAAGTAAGTGTAAAATTATATTTCTTGGGACACAAGAAACTATATTGTATTGGTACTCTATACTAGAGATTCTTACTGATGATAAATGTTTTGTTGTTCAGGGAAGATGGGGTTCAAGTTGAAGGATACTTTGCATGGTCGTTACTCGATAATTGCGAATGGAACGCTGGTTATGGAGTTCGATATGGACTATTCTATGTGGATTATAACAACGGGCTAAAACGTTTTCCAAAAATGTCAGCGATGTGGTTCAAAGAGTTCTTGAAGAAAGAAGAAGAGATTGAAGATTCAGAGGAAGAAGAGTATGTGTTGAAGTCTGCATTGAACAAGAAGAGATTCTTGTTAGCAACTAGTTCGGCTTCATGTTTTATTCCGAAGATGTCTGAATCTTCTAAAGCCCTCGAACTATTTTTCTAGATTTGAAGCAAAAGCAAACCAAATATACTCATCAAAGAAGGCTTAAGGTTCCTTTACGGCTTCAAACTTTATTCATTTTTGGTCTTCTTTGTTCACTATCATTCTTGGAGTCAAATAAATTAAAATATTATTAACAAATAAATTTAATATTTTCCTAATAATCATTGTATGTACTAATTGCACAATCCATACATGGGTGACATGGGTCATGGGTTTATGAAGATCGCTGAAAAGGAAACTGAGGATGTGAGGGTTTTCTAAAATCGTCCATCTAACTTATTAATCCTTTGTATATTAACCTATGTTATCGCATAATCTGATTACAGTATAACCTATATAAATTAATACTCGATAAACCAATAATTTTTCGGTTCTAAAATGAATTTTTGAGTAAAATAATCTCTCGAGAAATTAATACCTCTTTACGAGAACGAAAGTAGAATTAAGTACGATGCAAACCCGACAAAACTTATTAGAGTTGAAAGATAAAGTTCCTTATAATACCAAAAAAGTGGTGCCCACGAGTTTCACGCAACAATACTCTCTACAAAGCGAATTTATATACGAAATACATACTATATTTTTCGAATTAAGAGACTAAATCAAAGCACAGAAAATTCAAATACAATGCACACTTACTCAATTAGCATTTTTATGTTTGTAGATCGTTTTCATAAGGCTTCATGATTTAGAATGAAGCCTTGAGTATTAAACCTATGCAAGATGCGGTTGGTTTAATAGCTGCCATGAGATCTAGCTGATGACACAGACTGTGCTGACACTGAGGCAGTCGGACTGTGGACTTCTCCGTTGTTTCCTTTTGTCTTGCCGCTCAATCTCTCCATCGCATCCAAACATATCTCGTTGAACCAATCGTCTTCCGGCAGCTCACTGCACATCATTCACACAACTATGTGTAACCAGAAAGGCTAAAACATTGCAAAATGCCCCCTAAAAGCAAACGTACCTGTAGGGATCCATCCCCGTTGCAGTGAAAGCTGCTAAGGCTTTAGATATTATCTCATTAGTGCCCCTGTGCAAATTCCTCGATAGGTAGCGACCTTGAGATGCAAAGCATATTACAAATTTCATGTCCAAATATAGCTGCCACAGATACAGGTTATTAGAAAAGGTGCATAACAGTTTCAGTGCTCGTAAAATATTAAGCAAAAACGAGTTTACAAACCTGCCGTAGGCCAAGAGGTCCCAAAGGTCTAGGACCTTCCTCAATGTCATCCCAAAAGCTCTGATCTCCAGAAAGCCATAAGATCACAGTCTCGGTTAAGCGCATCAACAAAGATGTGGCGAACCTTTCTCTTCCAACAAACATATCAGCTGCTAGACTTGCCATCCTGTTAAGTTTGGCAAAAAGTTCCTGTTCTCCACGATGTAAAACCCAAAGTATAGGAATATTAAGAGAAAAACGAAAAGGTATATTTTTGAAGTGGTCGGATAGACCATGACAAAGAAGAGATTCAACTAGACGACAACAAAACTTAGGCGTTCAACAGTACTTTATAAAGGCTAATTAAAAGGAAGGAGAACCATAACTACCTGGAATATCAGAGACGGGAACCAGTCTACGTCACCGCCATTTCCATCCATGTTTATGTACATATCCGCAGACAGATGGCTATCTCCTTCCTCAGTAAAAATGAGATCCAAGGCATGCTGGCGGCAAAACGCATCTTTTAACTTGTCAACAGTACTGAGTAAGCGCCTCTTCCATTCTCGTTGTTCAGGATTGCGATTTTGTCTGTCCAAAGGTCTCCTTAGGTCGTCTGTCCTGTAACTACTCTGATCAAGAGGAGAGAGTTTCATGGCAGCACGTGGGAGTAATTCATCCGCTAGCAATGATGCATTTGCAAGTAATGCAAGTTGATGTGCCTCGGTCTCAGCCATTTGGACAATCTTATTACCCAGACCTTCGAAATTTGCCTCTTCTTCTTCTATCGAGCCAGGAAGTGCTCTTATTAGCACATCTATATATGAGTTGAACACTCGAAACAGACCTTCCAGCGCTTTGCTTCCCAGCTGCATACTTAGAAGAGGTCCTACGTCTTCAAAGAAATCCTGCCAACAAAATACCATTTTCAAAAGATCTACTTGACAAATATCTCCAAACTTCATGAGAAATACACCAGGCAGTGCTTTGCCTATAAGATCAGCCACAACGAACAGCATTGAGCCTGTGAATAATTTTCAAATGGACCAATACAGTTTGTTTGACATCAGTTTCAAGCTTTTCCGTACTCTATTGCAAGTTCTAATCATTCCTCATCCGCAATGGCTAGTAAATTTTGAAGTTCTGTGTAAACTCATATTATAAGCATTTTTCATGGGATACTTGCATATATAAGAGTGACAAGCATGTCGTCTGACTGTGGAAGATAATCCAATTTCCAAGCACGACTATTTCCCTATGACAGCATGTCTAACGCAACTTATAAACAAAGGCTGAAATTTGCTGAGAAAACCGTTTAACCAAGATTGCCTACCTGGACCATCAGATTAAAGCGGTGAGCACTGGATGTAAGCTTATTCTGAAATGCTGTACTAGCATGACGACTACCAGCAGGAGGATATGTGAGCACCCAATCATCTGCAGCAGCCATAGCTGCAGTGTTTTCTTCAATACGCTTAAGATTTGCCTCCAATGCCTGTTCAACGATAGGTTTAAAATGCTTTAAAAGCACTGGGCAGAGGGACAAACCACGACCTTCCAATAACGAACAATGCCCAAGAGCTATCTGTGCACACTCTGCGGCAGCTCTTAGTCCTCCTGCTGCTGCAGAAGAAGCTAATGCATGCCTTTTAACTAGAAGGGAAAATGCTTCTGTTTGCTTTGTAGCCCAAGTCACAAGCTCGGAACTATATGCTGGCTCTTTCCCAAAGATTCCCAGTGAGTCGCTAGAAGCTTGGGAGATAGCTGAGAACACAAGCTGAGAAAGTGCAGCAGTGTATGCACCTCCATATGAAGTGCTAGATGGACGAAGACTTTGCATGTTGTATTGATATCTCTGGAAATGGGCATCAAGAAGCACAGTATGAGCTCGAGGACCATCCCCAAGCCTTTTGAGAGCTGCTATTGCTGACCGAAGTTCCCCACCTCGAGTTGAAGGTTGACAAGCAGCTTTGGCAAGTTGGTCAGCCAATTTTTGCTTGCGTTCGGCAATAGCAAATTGAAGAGATGAAAGCACAGAAGAACTTAAAGTGTGTGTTTCGTTTGCTTCAGATATTAGAATTTCTGCCTCATCAAAAGCTGCCAAAGCTTCATCTACCCTTCTTTCAGCTAATAAAGCATCGAGATGGTCAGGAAATTCGGTAGACCATTTCCCCAGATCAGAGATGTCGTTGTCTTCAAAATTCAACAAGCCATTCGCGAGGGATACATCAGAAACTTTATCATCTGCAATATTAACTCCATCTGCTAAGTCATGAATAAGAGTGGCCTGAGTGGAGAGAAGATTTCTTATAGATGATAGCTCCCCTTCCAAGTCCGATATTTCCTTTGAGGTGCTGCACAGAACAGAAGATTTTCCAATACTCAAATTGACACACCACTAAAAAAAAATCAGGTACTGCAAAAGTAGGTCATATGCAAAATGCACATACACCAAAACCAATAAGAAATGAGTTAAGGTTTGAAAAGTAGACCTCACTGATCACATCAACTGTAAGAAAAATCATTAGGTATAAACTAACCAACCACTAGAACACAGTCAGGATATCAGCTAACCGTATAAAGGCTGGATAATTAGCATAAACACTTCGACGCATTTCTTCAGCAGAAGCTCTCTTCAAATCCAATAAATAAGAGCATAACTGCTTTATATCCTGCGACCAGAACAAAATCCCAAATAACTGAGAAAACAAAAGTTGGTCCAGCTAATTAATCTATAAGTCTATGTTAGGCAAATCAAATACTACTCTTTTCCCGCAGGACTAAACAGATAAGGTACCCTCTACGCACAGTTTCTTGATTGAAATAGTTTATTTTCTAAAGGAGTAAACGAGGACAGCAGATTCTGTCTCTGATACAAGGCATAATCATGCGTATGTATTCACATGAGTTGCATTCTGTATTACACCGAACATCATTTGACAAACCAAAAGGTTATCAAAATAGTTATGAAATTGATAATCGTCTGGTCACGATAACACAATCTATTACCAATTATCGATTTTCTGAAGCTACCAAAGATTCAGACTTGAAAAAATCTCACTAGTGATTAAGGAGAGGGAGAAAAAAAACCTTCTCGTTGATAGAACATTTGGATTGCACATAAGCATCGGCATCGAACTTATCAGACTTGAACAGACTAAGGCCTTCCTCGACTCTGACACCGTTTTCCTTCGTCGGTGTGCCTTTGGATCTGACAGCCTTCGCCGCCATCGTCCTAAGAAAAGACCTAAAAATTTACAGCGGTTTCAGATCACCAAGGCCAAAGCCTAGCGACAGGAGAATGTTTGGAAGAATTGAACACAGATCTAATTTTCTATTATAGACACACAGCAAGAAAACGAACAACCGAATATAGAATAAAAAATTTTGCAAGGTGCACGAGCAATTCAAAAGCAAGACAAACATATTGATGATAAAACGGATAAATTATGCTACGAAGATTCAAACGAACATCAAGTAGATCTTTCATAGAACAAAAAAAAAGTGTCTAGGTTTAGTCAAAAGATGTTCATCGATATCCCAATATGTTAGTACAGCTGATTACCAGTTCAATTACATCCCTAAATTGTTAACAAGGTAGCGAGAATCCACCAAATTGCCCGCCCAAAAACTAAAAACCACGATCTTCTATATCAGAATCAATTACGAAAACGACGAATCTGATAATATTTGCAATACGATCTCTATGAATAAAATCGAACACCGAAACCTAAATTTGATGCAACGACGTAACCCAAAACTAACATGTCTATAATATTCCGCTTAGCAGCCAGAAAGAAGCAGTCGAAATCTAAAAGTAAGATGTAAAGACCATAACATTAGGGCATCATAGAGAAATGAAGAAGAGTATAATATAAGATACAACTCTGAATAAACTAAATCACACATCAACATTTAAAATTAAGCTCTGAGTTCCAATTGCCTCTCCAGTTTCTCTAAGCAACAGGTTTGCTTCCGCTTCAGATATACATCAAATTCAAAAATCGAAAATTAAAGAGTCTGAGAGAATGAAACCTGGAAAATTCTAAAAGGAACAGGATCAGAAAGAGAGCGAACTTGTTTGCTTCCGCTTCAGAGATCTACGGGGAAACAGAAAAGCTCAGAGAAAATCCCAACTCTCAGTGAAGGAACAACTGATAATGACGCATATGTTTGAGATCTATCTACTGAAGATGATGTTAAGATTTGGTAAAGAGTAAAACAAAGAGATCGGAGTTTAAAGGAATAAGCTTACATGGCGAAAGTAAATCGGAAGCTGTAGTCTGCGAGACAAGAGAAGCGATAAGTGATTCGCGGGGGCAATATCATCAGATCAGATTCGAAGGAAGATCTGAAAAAATGGCGAAATCAAGAGTGAAAATGGAGATATACCTGAGATTTGAGAGTGGAGATCGAAGGAGGAAGAAATCAAGATTGTTGTTTTTTGAGTCAAGTCTTTCAGATTTCTAATGTTTGGGCTTAGCCCACTCTCCACAGCCCTAGTATATACATAGCTTCCTTCGCCCAAATAAAAAGTCAACCTTTTATTATTTTTTGGTCTTCTTTGTTCACTATCATTCTTGGAGTCAAAAAAATTAAAATATTATTAACAAATAAATTTAATATTTATTTATTTATTTTATAGATCATATACAAAGTTCAAAACCGGCAAAGGTTTTGAATTAAATACCGACAAGGAGACCAAAAAGACTAAATATCTTTACGGGAGGTTTATTATCTCTTGGAGCCATACATAAGATCAAAGATACCACTAACACTTAACACACCAAATAAAAGGAGACTAAAAAGATGACTAAGAACTAGTTTAAACAAGAGTGCAGAGAACTTTAACGAGTAAAGTGTTGAGTATGATACAAATCCGATCAAATTTATTAGAGTTGAAAGATAAAGCTCTTTATATTATTTGTCGATTTTTTTTCTCCTAAATACTACATTATGTCATTAATGTTGTCAAAAGAGTACTTACTGTCAATAGTAAAATATACGAAAAGAGTTCGTGGAGCCGGGTTCGAGTCTCCTTGGCCACTCAAGGCTGCCTTAAATGGCTATTATAACATAGACGTTTTGGACCTCGTGGGATTAGTCCTTGGGCCTAGAAAGCCTTTGGGATCATCCACAGTTATCGAAAAAAAAAAAAAACAACAATTTTATAAACTAGTTATATATCCTATTTGAGGCCATGCCACATCAGAAATGGATAATCATGGATTTTTTAAAAAAATTTCCCAAGTTGGATTATATTAGTATTTCTTTGTCGTTTTAGCATTAAGTAAATACCAAAAGAGTCGTGCCCACGAGTTTCACGCAACAATACCCTCTACAAAGTGAATTTATATACGAAATACTATATATTTTTCAAATTAAGAGACTAAAATCAAATCACAGAAAATTCAAAAACAATGCACACTTTATAAATTAGCATTTTTATTTTTTTGTAGATTAAAAAGCTCTTATCGTTTTCACAAGGCTTCATTATTTAGAATGACCTCTTGAGTATTAAATGTTTTCCCGAGTCCTCACGTCTTAGCTTTGTAATATTTTATAGGATAAGGTCTCTCGAAAAACAATTAAGAAAAATCGTATAAACAATTAGTCAATAAAAAATGTTGCTTGTAAATACACTCTTTCTCCTTCAACAACCTCTATTTATACGTATACAAACTTATCAAATCCAAACATTTCCTTTTTTTCTCTTATAAGTTTTTTCATATCCAAAAATAGAAAAGTAAAAAACAAAATAATTTATTTACATAAAAACAAGAAAATAATGAAGAGTAAGTGTCTTGTGTTACTATTACTCATCATCACTTTGGTCTACATTGGAGTTTCCGCCAAGAACCAATCCTCAAGACCAAGATTAACAAGAAATGATTTTCCAGAAGATTTCATTTTTGGATCTGCAACTTCTGCTTATCAGGTTTTATTCTTATTTATTTCTTCCATTTATTATTTATTCTTTTGTTAAATTTTTTTTAATGATTTTGCAGTGTGAAGGTGCTGCTCATGAAGATGGTAGAGGACCAAGTATTTGGGACACATTCTCTGAAAAATTTCCAGGTTTTTTTTTGCTATTATAAACCCTTAATGTTTTTATATTAGAAACTATAAAAATGTTGAATGAATCTGGTTTATTTTGTGATTTTAACAAAAAAAAAAGGGGTTGGTGATGAATGATCTTGTTGCTCTGTTTTTGGATACTAAATGATTCAATAAATGTTTTTTAAGGAATATTTTGTTGTCTTTTCTTTCAGAGAAGATAATGGATGGTAGTAATGGGTCCATTGCAGATGAATCTTACTATCTTTACAAGGTATATAGATTAGCTTCCTCCACCCACAAAAAAAGTCAACCTTTTTTGTTAAGGGCCAAAAAAAAATGTCATATATCAAAAAATACATTTTCTTAATGAAAACATTTTGGAAAACCAGGAAGATGTGAATTTGCTGCATCAAATTGGATTCAATGCTTATCGATTTTCGATCTCATGGTCAAGGATTTTGCCTCGTAAGATACCAATTTGATTAGATCTTTGTAAGAGTTGTTATATTCATTAGGGTGTAGTAATCATATTCTTTTGATTTTTGGTTTAGGTGGGAATCTAAAGGGAGGAATCAACCAGGCTGGGATTGACTATTACAACAATTTGATTAATCAACTTCTGTCAAAAGGTAACAACTTGTTGATGTTTAGGATCTTGACCTTTTAAAAATTATCAAGATTGGTCAAGAACGTAGTAACGTGAAGTGTTTCATTTTTTGTAAATGTTGTAAATGTATTAGGAGTGAAGCCTTTTGTTACAATCTTTCATTGGGACTTGCCACAAGCACTTGAAGATGCTTACGGTGGCTGGCTCGGGGCCGAGATTGTGTAAGTTGTTCATTAAACATCTCTAAATTGTAACATTAAGATATCACAAAGAGAAAACAAAAAAGATTGGTTCCTTTTGTTGTTGATCTTTTTGGTAATGTTGGAACAGGAATGATTTTCGAGACTACGCAGAACTTTGTTTCCAGAAGTTTGGAGATAGAGTGAAGCATTGGGCGACACTAAACGAGCCATTTACAGTAGTACATGAAGGTTATATAATAGGTGAAAAGGCACCTGGAAGATGTTCCAATTTCACTAGACCGGATTGCACCGGTGGTAATGGAGCCACCGAGCCTTATATCGTCGGCCATAACTTCCTCCTCGCTCATGGAGCCGCCGTCAAAGTCTACAGGGAGAAATACCAGGTATGTTTGATCTATTTCTGTTTCGGCTTTGCTCTGTTTTGCTATGCTCTGTTTCGGCGCTGCTCTATTTGCAATTCTAGAGTTATTATATGCTATGTTTGCTTACCAAAAATATTATTTTCTTTTAACAAACCTTCGTGCAAATCGCGACATCATCCGGCTCATAATATTGTGTTTGTAGGCGACTCAACAAGGCAAAATTGGTATAGCCTTAAACTCAGTATGGCATTACCCTTATTCCGATTCATATGCTGACCAATTAGCTGCGGCTAGAGCCACGGCTTTCACCTTCGACTACTTCGTGGAGCCAATTGTCTACGGTAGATACCCAGCTGAAATGGTCAGCCACGTCAAAGATGGCCGTCTTCCTACATTCACACCAGAAGAGTCATCAATGCTCAAAGGATCATTTGATTTCATAGGCATTAACTATTACTCATCTGCTTACGCAAAAGACGTGCCTTGTGCTACTGAAAACATCACCATGACCACCGATTCTTGCGTTAGTGTTGTTGGTTCGTGAACCATATGCTTCTTCTTCACCTATAAATCGACATTTTTTATAAACAATATCGAAATTTTATAGTCATCTCATAGTATTTGTTTCATTTTTTTTCTCTCTTTTTTGTATCGTTTATAGGTGAGCGAAATGGAGTGCCTATTGGTCCAAAGGTATGATTACTATATTTCATTTTGTTTAGTTAAGAGTATATCATATAGAATTTAAGAGATTCTCGTACCGCTTGCTTAATGAAAAGGTTTTCGGCGAGAGATATAGAATTTAAGTAAATAAAGTTTGGCATTATTTAGTATGTAATATATGAAAATTTAGAGGTTAAAAGAGATTAGTTATCCGAAAATAGAAGTAATTTTAACATATGTAATCATCTATACAATATTTTTTCTTGTTCGAATTCAGGCAGGGTCGGGTTGGCTTTTGATATACCCCGAGGGGATTCGTGAACTCCTACTACATGCAAAACTCAAATATAACGATCCGGTCTTGTACGTAACAGAAAATGGTAAAGTTCATAGCATACAGAAAATCTACATTTTTATAAAAAAATCATCAAAGAAGTTTTAAGAACAAAGAAAACACTAGTTTAGAGTCTTTAGAGACTAATATTATTTTGTTATTTTTCTTAAAAATCATGTAGGAGTTGATGAAACTAACACTGGAGAAATCTTTCTTGATGATGAATTAAGAATCGACTACTACGCTAATCACCTTAAGATGGTTAGCGATGCTATCACGTAAGATCTTCTTGTTATGATCTCATTCGATATAAACATAACATATCTTCGATTGATAGAGGAATTTGAAACCAAAATTCTTTAAAATCTTTGAAATGTAGGATGGGAGTGAATGTGAAGGGATATTTCGCGTGGTCGTTGATGGATAACTTCGAATGGGCGGAAGGATACACGGTCCGGTTCGGGCTAGTGTTTGTGGACTTTGAAGATGGACGTAAGAGGTATCCGAAGAAATCAGCTAAGTGGTTTAGGAAGTTGTTGAAAGGAAAGTATAATGAGACGAAGCAGCAGGTTGCTGTTATTTAATTAAATCGTCATTAGTCATTGTTTGTTATTTTATAGATTTAGTCACGAGTATTTGTTGTTTTATATGTAACACGTATTTTATAGTAGATATTAATAAGGTGGATTTATTTTGATATTAATGAATTTGATGTTCGAAAAACATTGTTAATATTCATTAGTTACTAATTAAGGAATTGAATATTCTAACAGTAAAAGCCACTATATGAGTGGGAGGTTTTGGAGGCAATCTTAAAAAATCAAAAGTATTATGTTGAAAATTTAAAAAAACTAAAGTATTGCAAATGGCTTCGTCCGGGTTTAAACCGGAGACCTTCAGTGTGTTAGACTGACGTGATAACCAACTACACCACGAAACTTTTGTAATTATAAATTAATCTTGCCACTCTGATACTATACATGATTATCAATAAAACAATTTTCCACCGCAATAAAATTTTACATTACAACAAAAGTAACGTCCAAATATCATATCTTGAAGTAGGTATGTATTAGTCATCACAAATATTTTCTTAAAATGAAAAATGTGAAATTTAGGTTTGATTATGTGCGTACGGTTCTTCTTAATTGTTGTTTGTTGGATTATGCTTTAATTTCTTATATACGTGCAATTAATATTATTAAAACAACCGTAATTGACAAAAACAAAAGAAGGTAAGACACTAAAACACATGTATGGGTCAATTTGTAGTTGTTGTTCTCATTTCGTTCTTGACCACTGCTCTTCTTGTACAAATTCTTAAAATGTATATTTTTTTAAATCTTTAAACATTAGTTGTCATAGGACAATTAACTTACGTTACGTGAAAAACAATCTATCAAATTTTACTATATATGATACTTTGTTTTTCAGGTTTATAATTAGAATCTTTTTTTTGTGCACAATTAGAAACTCTATTTATGTTTAAGATTTGAAAAATAAACTCTATATATATATGTTTATTTTCTTTGTGTGAAAATGCATTTTTCTCCTTTCAAATTCAAAAGAAAAATGTAGAGAAATAAATGTGTTATTGAGTGTTAGTCTTGCATCTAAAAACGTTGCATTATATATATAATGCAAAGCATCTCCAAAAATTGAACAATATTAATGGTTTTGTGATTAAGCGGGCAGGGTTATTATGGAGACAAGAATTGCATTAAAACACGTAATACTAAAGATAAACTTCTTAAAGCATACGTCTCTCCTACTGCTAATACTGGTTGTTCAATTTGTGAATATTTTATTGTTTGTTTCAAATTTTTTTTATGTTGCGGCTTTCAAGTTTTATGAAATAGGTTTAGATTACATTTCGTAAAACCATCTCACTTTAAAATTCATCTACTAAGCTTCATATCACGATATTTTCTTCTAGGGTTTAATTAAAATTCACAATTTTTTTAGTCATCCAAGCAAACAGTTTGGTTTGGAATAATAATGATAAATAAGGAATATAACAAGCATATAAAATGTTAGAAAAACTATATGATAAATGTTGATAGGGTAACACATTGAGGATATGTTGTGTTTTTTTTTTTGAAAGTGACTTCAGTCCACTTATTGAATATTTCAAGTCCTCAAGGGCCCTAGTGTGAGGAATCTAATATTTTGTTCTCTAACATTTTAATGTAATTTGTTTTCAACGGAAAACAACAAGTTGAGTATTATTGACTTGTCATATATTTTACTGCGCTTTTTATTGTTATGCTTTNTTTTTTTTTTTTCATCCGAAAGATTTTCATTAACTTGAACAAGAATACACTCTTTACAAGAGATAAAGCAGAGGAACTTAAAATGCCTCGCCCCAAAAACTAATACCTGAAAAAGGATGAAACTAGGCTACGAAGGAGAGGTTGAAACTTTCTCACTGTCAAATAAATGTTGTAACCAAGAAGGGAACCCAGGTGTTTCATGATCATTCATCTTAACCTTTTTTTTAAAACAATTTATCGGTTGCGAAAAATGTTCTTATTAAAACAAAATACATATAAATTAGAAAATTATGAAAGACAAACTTTTACACCACATACATATAGCCTTTCTCATTTATTAAATTATATTATTATAAAGAAATGTTTTCTTGATAATTTATGATATCTAATTTACTACTTATCCTTTTAGTCACGATTTTATAAACTTATAAGAGTGGTTTTGATACGAAAAAATATTCGAAAAAGAAAGAGTTTTAAAAATCTTTATAAGTCCATCTCCTTATATATGTTGGAAATTTAGGTCTTCCAATCCAAATATATTATTTCTCAAAAGCAGATTAAACTTGTCATTGCCAATTAATTGTTCTTATCTCTTTTTCTCCTTATCTATTGGAATGTGATAAGGACAATTACTCACATATCTTTATTGCTTTCTCAAAGATAACTAAATTCCATATAGTGAGACCATCTCGATTAGGAGATTATAGACAAAGTTCACACACATCCCCCCCAAAAAATAATAATAATGTTTTTCTCTTGATACTGTCTCATAAAAGCTCTCCCGTAAGTGGCGGCATCACCAACTGTTCGGGTGTCGGCCCGCGATTGGTTCGTTTAATATATATATATATAAAACGAAAAAAATATATATAAATAGTAATTTTGGGAATCGAATCGGAAGATTGTTAATGGGCATGCTCTCAGTGAAATAATCCACTCATGTAAAAAAAAATTCACTTCATTGCTCTTTTCAGTTTATTGCTTCTTACCATTTACATTATCAAACTCAACATATGTAGTCAAATTATTAGTGACATGTTAACACTAGCATTCTGGGAGCAACTTTTTATTTTCTCCTTCTCCAAGTGTTTCCTATAATTTATAAAGGACACATGAATCAACAGTCAAAATTTCATATAATTGTTTTTAATAACACATATACAAAACTAGAACATTAATTCCAAACATAGTAAACATGAAATGTAGCCATGTAAATTATGGTCTTTTGACCAAAAAGAATATTTTTTCATGGAATGTAGCCATGATGTTGACCATGTTCAACACCAACATTAATTATATAGACAAATATATGTGTGTATATATATATAATTTTTTTTTTCAAAGACCTATATACATATATATATATATAGTTTATATCAGAGCATTGATTATGGAGAAATTCAGAGAGAAACAATTAATGGTGAATATGAGCAGAGATCATGGGCACATTCAGAGATGAAGATGGACAAAAACTCATGAGACTAAAAATAGTAAAAACTAAGAACCCAAAATGGAATATCGAACCTATATATATGCATAAGAGTCCTAAATTGGAAATCAATATTTACTTATTAGAAAAAATACTTTTGACCAAAAAAAAACTTATTAGAAAAATACTATTATTAATTTTATCACTTATCATCACATATGTATGGATACGTATGTACAAACATTTCCACGTAGATGACGTATATTACTAAGGGGAAAATCCTCTATATATATAAGAAAGAGAATATCAAGTGAATCTCTCATTTGTAAATCACTTTGAAATATCAAAAAGATAGAGACAAACGAAAAAAAAAGATAGAGAAAAAAATGGCTAAGGGATTTTGTTTCTTCATCGTCTTTTGGATCATCTCATTATTAGCAAATAAGATTAACTCTCAAACATTAAATCGACATGGTTTTCCTGATGGTTTCATTTTTGGAACAGCTGCTTCAGCGTTTCAGGTAAAAAAATTTAAATGATTTTCTTGATAAGTAATCTGTAAAATATATATCGAAATGGTTATGTGATTTTTTTTGGTTATGTGATTCTAATTGTAATTTTAAACTAATTCCTCTATTCTCCTGTTATTTTAATGGTTAATCTTATTAAAGATTTATGAAACTCTTGAATTCCACAGTTAAATATTTCTTTAAATTAACAATTTTGGATTTTGTTCTGCAGTTTTTTTCTTTCATAAATTTTACCATTTTGCACTATTATGCTCAGGATATATAAGTTTTATCCTAGAATATAAAGAATTGTTTAAATTTTATTTAAAACCCTATATAGAAAAAATCTTTTTTTTTTGACTATATAAAAAAAATCTTTGTTTTTGACTATATAGAAAAAATCTAATACTCCGTTTTGCTAGATCTTCTGTTTCGAATTTCAGTATGTTGATTACGTTCTCCTAGTCAAAATTTGTCCTATTACTTTTCTTATTTATTATACATATAAAAGTTGACAGAAAACACACAAAAACAAGAAGTACAGTAGCTTGCGTCATCCTTATAAAGTTTAATGTTTGATTAGGGGACAAAAGAATCTGAGTCTACTTTATAAAGTACATAAGTTAAGATTCCATCATTACATCACTCTAATAAAAAAAAAGAAGACAGTAAATTATTTTAAATTATATTGTTAATTTTCTTTTGGTTCCGAATTACATTATTTTTCTTTTCACAGTTGCAGAAATTCAATTTAAAAAAACCATGTATTTGACACTCTAAATTATAGATTTTACATGAAATTAATTCACTTTTTTGTTTATATATTAATTCAGTACGAAGGAGCAACAAACGAAGGTGGCAAGTCTCCAACTATATGGGACCACTTCAGCCGCACTTATCCAGGTTTGTCCAAAAAAAATCAAAATTTCTATAACCAACAAGACCATATTATTTTTATTGAACTATTTATATATAAAAACTTATGATTGTGCTTATCAAAAAAAAAAACTTATGATTGTTTAATATATATATTTTTTTGTTTTGACTGCAGAAAGGACCAAAATGCACAATGCAGATGTAGCAATTGATTTTTATCATCGTTACAAGGTTCTGTTCTATAATCATATATATCTTTTCTTTCGACTAAAGAATTATATTCAATTTTCTTCCTTTTAAATGTGTATCTTATAAAATGTATATCTACTGTCTAAAGTCAATCTTATTATATATATAAAACTATCGTATTATACTACCAAAAAAAAGTCAAGTTAGTACGTTGTTACGTTGAACCGTACGTAGTCATCGTTTTTTGTTTTGTTTCTCTTTTTTATTTCGTCAAACGTTTTTGTATTTTTGTTTAATTTGTCAAAGCAGATTAAGCAGTCATCCTTTTGTTTTTGCTAATTAATATTGTTTTCTTATACTATATGCCAAAAAAAAAACAGGATGATATTAAATTGATGAAGGATCTAAACATGGACGCTTTCCGATTCTCAATCTCGTGGTCCAGATTAATTCCTAGTAAGTTTTAACTTTTCTTATAGTTGGTTTCATTTTTTTTCCTCACTAAAACAATTAATTTATGAGTTATTTTATTTATGTGGTGAATTTTCAATTGTTCATAGGTGGAAAGTTGAAGGATGGAGTAAACCAAGAAGGTGTACAATTCTACAAGGATCTCATCGAAGAGCTTCTTGCTAATGGTTAGATAAATAATTCACTACTTTGAGTTATAATTACATTATTTAAGTTGAAGATGTGCTTAGAACTTAAGATAATAAAAATAAACCATACTATTGTAGATTTTAATGACGTATATTATATGGTCTCGTAAACATGCAGACATACAACCTTCAATGACGCTTTATCATTGGGACCATCCACAATCTTTGGAGGACGAGTATAGTGGCTTTTTAAGCCCTAGAATTGTGTAAGTTTTATTAACATACACACATATATAAAAGCATATATATAACATTTAAACACAACAACATTATATATTATTGTAAAGACGATTAGAATTATATATATTAGACGATTAATTTATCATTTGCTATCAATTTTTGTTTAAACAGAGAAGATTTTCGAGATTTCGCAAGGACTTGTTTTGAAGAATTTGGAGATAAAGTTAAAATGTGGACAACGATCAATGAACCTTACATCATGACTATTGCGGGTTACGACCAAGGTAACAAAGCGGCTGGACGATGCTCGAAATGGGTGAATGAAAAGTGCCAAGCAGGTGATTCAAGTACAGAGCCTTACATTGTTTCACATAACATTCTTCTTGGTCATGCTGCGGCAGTAGAAGAGTTTCGAAAATGCGAAAAAACTTCACATGATGGCCAAATCGGGATAGTACTATCACCAAGATGGTTCGAGCCTCATCATTCTGGTTCTATTGATGATCAAGAAGCAGCTGAACGAGCTCTTGCATTTGAATTTGGATGGTAAACTTATCTAAGCAAAAAAAAAGTTAGTAAGAGCATGATTAATGCGAGTCTCTTAGGATGGGGTTCTTAAGAGGCGATCTCATAGTTTTTAACTAAAAAAAGGTAAGAATCGTCTGTTAAATAAGAACTGAGACGGTTCTTAGCTTTTTTAGATAAAAACTAAGAGACCGTCTCTTAACTGACCCTAAAAACCCCACCCTAAGAGACCCGCATTAACTCTAAGTTAATTTGCTAATAATATTCACATATGTGACATTAATTTTTTTAAATTTAATGTGTGTATAGGCATCTTGATCCAGTAGTTCATGGAGATTATCCAGAGATAGTGAAAAAATACGCGGGAAACAAATTACCTTCGTTTACTAAAGAACAATCAAAGATGTTAAAAAATTCATCAGATTTTGTTGGAGTTAATTACTATACGGCACGCTTCGCAGCTCATATTCCTCGTATCGACCCTGAAAAGCCTCGGTTCAAGACTGATCATCAAGTCGAGTGGAAACGTATGTGATGCTAATTTACTAAGTTTGATTCATATATACTAATTTCAATTAACTAAGTCTCTATGGTAAAACTAATCAAGACTTGTTAAATTTTTTTAAAACAGTGACTAACCACAGTGGACATCTAATCGGACATGGGGTACGTAACTAATTAATTATATAGTTTCTAAATGCGACATATATCATTGTAAGATATTTTAACTTTAGTTACATATACATATTAAGATATTTAAATGTTTTTTTTTGTTTTTTTGTATATCTTGTCTAGGATGAGAGGGGCATGATATTGTCATATCCTGAAGGATTGCGAAAAGTTCTAAATTACATCAAAGATAAATATAATAACATGCCCGTCTACATCAAAGAAAATGGTTAGAAAAATATCATTTATTGGTTTAATTATGAAATCAAGAAAGTGTTTATCTCTTCAATCTATAATAACTTTTAGAAATATATTTTCTTTTGGATTTTTTAGATGCGTTTATTTATATAGTTTACGTTTATTAATTGAATTTTGCAGGAATCAATGAAAATGACGATGGGACAAAACCGAGAGAAGAGATTCTTAAAGACACATTTAGGATTGAGTACCATGACAAACATTTTCAAGAACTTCACAAAGCTATAGTGTTAGTTCTTGATCTATCTCACAATTTTATGTTTTATTGATGAGTTTTAACTTTTGTGATATGTTTTAAAATAGGGAAGATGGATGTGACGTAAGAGGATATTATGCATGGTCATTAATGGACAACTTTGAATGGGAACATGGATACACTGCTAGATTTGGTCTTTACTATGTTGACTTTATCAATGGTCTCAAACGTTATCCAAAAGATTCTGTCAAATGGTTTAAGCAGTTTCTTAAAAGATCTGTTGATGAAGAGACTAATAAAGAAGAGAATGTGAAGAAGAAAGTGTCACGTGTGGAGAGGAACAAGACTCTGCATGATCAAGAGGGTCTTGAAGAATCTATGGTTTTCTTTACATCTTTCATGGCGGCGAACCAATCAATGAGAGATGAGGAGGATAACAATCGTTGCTCCATTGATTTTCCTCTTCATCAAGAGCAGGGAATAGAGAATCCATCGTCATTTTATTGATTTTTTTAGAAACCCTTATGGTTAAAAGATGTGTTTATTTAGAATCTTAGTTCATGATATATATGTGAATATTTTCTTTCAAAAGCCAGAGAAGTAGGAGAGGTAAAACTAATATAATTACACTAGATACCCATAATTATACATTTATTCCATTTCACCCCAAAGCAAAGTAAAACTTTTACGAGAAAGTTGTTCTGAAAGAGAAGGTCACGTGTTTGAGCTGCGTTGTCAAGATTGGCTCGCCGATTACGAATATCTTACGTGGTATGACTTCGCTTTGGAGGATTAAAAATCAACGGACCACCATAAACCTCATGGTTATATAAAGAACTTTTACATGAAATTCCAAAGTAAAATATGTATATTCATAGTTTTTTTAAATACAAATTCGGTTTTATATTGGTAAATTAAAATATTGAACCGAAACAAATTCGAGATAAACATTCAAAAATTGCCAATTTAGTTAGACGGATTTGGTCAATGGTTGAACCAATAAACCGGTTTTGGTAGAATATCAACCGGTTTAGGAGCAAACGCCGATAAGTTGAAGTCGATGGTTCGTCAAAACTCTTTATTACTGAATAAATAGATCACACCGGCCGGAACAAACAGTAAGAGCAAAGGATTCGCCGGCGGTAACGGCGGAATCTCAGCTCTACAAAACGGACACGTCGACATTTCGAGGAGCCATGGATCGATACAATCCGCATGGAAACAGTGACGGCAAATCGTTAATCGTCTCATTTTCTCTCCTTCCTCTGCCTCTTGCTGACACACGGCACAATACGGTGGAAGAGAATGTTCCTTCGCCGCCGCCCTCATCATCCTTCGGCGGCGGCGGAACGTGAATGTACGGTGGCGACGCCAAGGACGAGTGACGAGGAAAGAAGCGAATCTTAAGAAGAGACGGAGAGAGAAGACAGCGACGTAGAGAACAAGAAGAGAAACGGTGGTGATTTCAAAGAATCTAAAATCTAATTGAGACAACATCATCGTAACTACCACAAGTGTTTGAAGAGACTCTTGTCTATATAAATAGATGCGTGATCTTTGTAACTCCCTAGTTACGTGTATAGCAAGTAAGTGCACTTGGAAGATAAAAGAAAGATGAAGACAAAGACAGACCAAACTATAATAATATAACTAATAAATTACAAAACTAAGCATATCAGTTTCTCCTTAGATTCGTAGTATCTAGCTAATATTAGGAAGGCTAGATTCTACGAACACTTGAGTTTTTTTTTAATCGTCTTCTCTTCTCCTTTCATAAAACAAGAAACGACAGGTGAAAGAGAAACATGACCGAACTACATGTCGTTTTCAGCTAAGAAACCAACTTTACTCTTAGTGGTGGTAAGTAATTTGTGTTGGTGGCTTTTGTTTTGAACATCTCAATGAACATTGTTAAACTCCAAAACAATGATGTCAATGAAAGAAACTTAATGCTGATAAAAACGGCGCGTAGTCTATTATTCCTGAGGTGAAACGTCTCATCGTTTTCAAATAAGAACTTTATTTTACAATGCGTCACACAACAGAGTCTGATGATAAATATTACAAGCCAACGAACTTTATCAATACACGAATTAATATGTTCTATGAACAAACACACTCCACACACTTGAGCAAATATCATCGTACCCAAGCAACAGCATCGATCTCATCTCTCGCTTTCTTATATAACTCGAGCCTCTTTGCGCATTCTAGTCTCCTATCCATCAATGCCGGATCTTCGTCTAGTAACTGTCCCAACTGTTTCCCCTGCGATATTGTCGATCGAGTATAAGATTTGACGAATAGAATCACCCGAAAGAGATTTGATTTGAGATAGCTCGAGCTTACCTCTCTTTTGCTGATTTGAGAGTAGAAGTAATTGAGCAGCGCGAGCTTGGCTTGTCTGACCTGACAGTAAACACAAGCTTTTGGGATGGTGTTACGAAGCGTGTCTGAAACCATGTTGATATATGCTGATACGTTTGATGCTATCCTTCTGAAATGCCCGTCTCCGTACTGGTCTAATGTCGCAGGCGAAGGAGAAGAGGTTTGGTTTTTGTTGTTGATTACTGGTTTTTCCATTTCTTGTGGAAGTTTCCTGAAGAACTCGGCTGTTAGATACGCAGATTCCATTTCAACAAGTCTAATAACCGACTTCTTGCTTTCTTCTCTGAATTTCTCCAAGGAGGTGTTGGCTGCTGCAGCTATCTCGGTTTGTAGCGAAGGGAATCGCTTTAGCTCCTGCATTTTTGCCGCCACGAATATTCAGTAAAACCTTTTGCTGTCTTATTTTATAAACATAGAGAGAATCAATAGCGTGGAAAATCTCACCTCGGTTTCTGCTATTGACTTCCTCACAAGCTCTTTCAAGACAAAATGAACCTGTTGCACCAAAATCAGTAAGCTCTTGTCTATATTAAAGTTAAAGGAGAGACGGTGTAGAAGAACTTACAGCATCCACCGAAGCTTCGGCTGGACCTCTAAAGTAGCCCAGAGCCCCTTCAATAAGACGGCGATAACCCTGTTCTGGTGCAATCAAGTGAGGTTGATAGCCATCTGCTTCAGACACGATTCTCTTAACGCTTTGTAGAGAAAGATGGCGATCAAAAGGAAGCTTTTTAAGTGCAGCTGGAAGTTGGTTGTCAAAGACTCCATAGATACGGTCACCTCCAGGACGCCTAATAAAACATTAAGATTAAAAGGAGAAGAAAAGGATCAATAACTTAGGACACCATTAGAAGAATTCAACAGTAAGTGTCATTGTGTTTACCCTCCATCCAAATGTTCCTTGAATATCTTATCAAATGCACGACACATCTCCAATATAGTATATAGTTGAGCCTGAGAGTGAAACCAACAGATTTAGCCCATGGCAAAAAAGATAAACTTCATGGAAGAGAAATAATTGCATGAAGAGAAATACTAACCCCAGCATCAACAGCGACAGGCCTACCCATTCGGTCTAACTCTCTTTCAAGTTCCTCGATGCTTTTGTTTATTAAGGATAGGATACTTGGAATCCGAGACCTGATAACAGACTCCAAATGCTGGAAAATAAAACAAAGACCGTAAGGGTAGTGAGAAACAATAGACCAAATAATACAATAAAGTCTCAAGAGTTTGATGCTTCGATTGGACACCTTAGAGAGCAGCTTTGCTAGATACTCTGAACCCATTTTGCTGGCTAAGTGACCATAGTCAGGACTTGTGTCAAAATATTCTCGCTCCTTGCGTCTGGCAAGCATCATGTCGACATTCTTGTTAATATCTGCTTGCGAACGATTTACAATCCCAACCCAAGGATGTTGCAGCCTGTACGATCTTCCCTCAAGAACCTTGTTCAAGGCAAGCATTTTTCTATGTTAGACCAGAGATTCGAATTCTAAATAAAAAAATAACAAAAAGGGAAAGGATAGTGTAGGTTAAGTTACTATTCACATCCCTTGTTAAACTCATCGAAGGTAATATGCAATCTAACACTCAAAATAGAATTATCACTGAGGGGGCTTACTTCTAATGCATTAGTTCCTTTGTCCATCAAGTCTAACTTGGTAAGAACACCAAATGTTCTCTCACCTGGGACAATCAAAAACTTATTTCATCATCACAAAACAAAAGCTGCTGCCAAATATAGCATCCACTTAACAACAGAACAACAAGCAAACCTGTTGGATCCACTTCTTTGGCAAGCTTGATTGCATCTGATGTAGCTATGTCTTGGTTTGCAGGAGATATAGCTAAAATGATACAATTGGGCTGCAAACCAACAGAATTAACCAACTTAGAACCAGAAAACCAAAAGCATCTCACAAATTATAGCTTCATAATTTCACCAGGCGAAAAGTATAGTTTAAGGTTCTTATATGGTTTCAAAAGTTGACCAAAAAAGTGAATATCCTCAATGTCAGTTTACCGATTGAAGAGCTAGCAGTTCTCACCTTATCAACATATGTTCGAACCATGGTTTCGATATCCTCAACGATAGTTTCTGGCTGTCCCTCTGGAAACCAGACCATAGACGGTTCAATACGTTTTCATACAGCAATCAAATACTAAAGAGCTGCAAACCCAAAAGAGGTAAAAAATCTTACCAACGGCTACTTTAGTTAAGCCAGGTAAATCAATGAGGGTCAGATTCACAACTGTTTCAACAAAAACACAATAGAAAAAGAGTCAACATCAATGTTAGTTTCATAAACAAGAGTATTACAATGAAAATATATAGAGTTGTAACTAAAACAGACCATTTGGAGAGAAGATGCTGAGGTGAATAGGAACTGGAGATATCTGTTTATTCTTCCCTGTGATTCTATCAGTCTCATCCTGAATCTCTTTTCGAACCATAGCTACAACATCAAAGCATTTTCAATCAAATATGATGAATTTAAACAACAAGAACACTAAAAAACACTCTTAAGTAACCAAGAATCACAAGAATACATACATACATTCATACATAACTTACCAAAATCTGTGAATTGCCTCTTAGGAAGATGAAGAAACTCTGCATACTCCTCTGTTCCATCCTCCGTCTTATGAAGCTGTAACACCAAAGGTCGTCTCGTAACAATACCTTCACAAAAACAATTTCGTTGCTCAAATCAATCAGAAGAACAACACGTGAGAGAAAAAACGAAAGAGGTTTTTTAAAATTCCACAAACCAGATCCTCTAGGAAGAAAATCTCTTCCAACTATGCTCTCGAGAACAGAAGATTTCCCAGAACTCTGCATAAACCCAAAAAGGAAGTGAAAGAGTCGAGAGAGAGAAGAAAACATTGAAAACCTAAGAAAAGTCAAAGCTATTTCGAAGAGAAACATCACCTGACCACCGACGACGGCGACGGTTGGAAGAGCTTCCCATAGAGAATTGAAAGCGTTGTCTCCACCGCCGTAGTCGCCGAGTACGGTACAAGCTCTCTGTATTCTATTAACCAAACCAATCAAACTCTCCATAGTCGTCATCTTCCTTCTCCTTCTCCTTCCGATTTCAAATGGAAAATTCAAAAGTTCACGAGTAGAAAGTGCGAGAAAATTCGCCTACAGACAAGACTCCAAGAAAGCTGAGAGAAGACGAAGAAGAAGAAATTTAGGAGAAGAAGAACAAAAACAAATGTTTATGTGTAAAGTTCTAGAAGAGGTTGGTTCGGTTCGGTTCGGGTTTGGTACGATCTGGTTTTACTTTTGTAAACGGTCGAATCTAATCATGATTTTAAGATAAGATTCTGATGTGTCCTTCGTTTTGAATTTTCGAATTTTGGAGTTGCCACGTGGATCCCACACAATTCAGAAAGCCCAGGAAGATATTAAAAAGGCTTTTAGGCCCAATAAGGAGTTTTGGCCCATGATGAAGATAGGAGTACACGTGGCGAGCGGTTGAAGAAAATGACGAACATTCGTGTGGAAGATATGGAAAACGATGACTCGTTTTCAACTAAACCTTGTCGGCTTCTAACAGCCATCGTCACATGCTTGCTTCTCTTTTAGGTTTTGATTTAATTATAGTATTATTATAGTATTTAAATTTGGATCATATAAGTATTACTATCATTTAAGTGTTGATTTTTTTGCTAAGTCAATTGCTAAACTACATCACTAATCACCCATTTTGATCCAATGGTGTTGGTTTGATTTGAAGTACAAGTAAAGTCAACTATTAGCGTCCTTTAATATAGGGATCTCAGAAAACTATTGATATTTTTAATAATAAAATTGCAAAATAAATAGACTTTGGATAATAAAATAGAAATTAGGAATCATTTTCAAAGATATTTAGTCAAGATATTAATAAATGGAATCTTAAATTTGGCTAATATGTATCCAAACAAAAGATTATGCAATAAGCTAATAATAGTGCAATCTCAGAATTTATAAAATCTTTACAAATTCATATACTAATAATCCCCTTAAATCTTTAAATGATTTTTTTAAAAAATTGATAAAATTACCTAATAAAACTTAATTTATTAAGATTAATTTACAGAAATACACCAAAAAAGAAAAGAAATTTTACATTTACACCCGTCTTTTAATGGTTCTCAAATATACACCTCAAATTTTAGGGTTTAGGGTTTAAGGTTTAGTGATTAGGGTTTAGAGTTTAGCTAGTAGGGTTTAAAGTTTAGGAATTATGGTTTAGGCTTTAGGGTTTAACGTTTAGGGTTTCTTTTAGTCTAGGGGTATAATGGTCTTTTTCATTAAAAAATGAGGTGTAAAAATAAAATTTTTTCAAGCAGAGGTATTTTTGAAAAACAGACAATACAAAGATGTATTTTTGTAAGTCTCCCATTTATTAATAGTAATGCGAAAATGTAAAAAAAAAAAACAATACTCGATAAAAATATTTGCAAATTGTTATAGTGATATGATGATTTGTCAAAAATGTATATGTGCTAATACAAATCTCCATTAGCTCCGGCGATTCTCAAAGATACTTTCTTCCGACAAAGGATGCCTTCTCTCTCCTCCGAACCTTTTAATCTCTCTCTCTCTAAAACAAAGATCTTTAGAACAAGACAAAATCTTCACCAACAAATCTTTCTCCTTTCTTAAAGGTCGTCACATCAACCACAATCTCTCTGTTTCTTCCGATGAGGTGTAAGAGACACACCGTCGATTTCACCAGCAACATCGGCGTCTGCGCTTCTTGTCTCCGTGAACGTCTCCTCTCACTCGCCGCTTCCGCCGCCGCCGCTGAAGATAACCACCGTCAATCTCGTAAATCTAATAGCAATCCTCCGGTTCTGATTTTCCCTCGCTCTGTTTCTCCTTACGTAACCCGACGAAAATCCGACGCCGGAGGAGATCTGATAACCTCCGTTAATCGCCGCACGGCTACGGTTGATCTTGGCTATTCATGCAAAGATTTCGAATCGAATCGATCTTTGAAATCGAAAGAGGGTAAATTCTCTAGATTCTCTAGTCTCTTTAGAGCCAGATCTGAAGATTTAGATTCCAATCCTAGATTCTCCTGCGACGTGTCGGAATCTTCGTCGTCTTCTTCACGGTCATGGATCTCGACGATTCTCTCCGGTGGTCGACCTAAAAAACAACCACCCACCGCTTGCTACATCGAAGACGTAATCGCCGGACGTAAAATATTCTGTCGAGGAATGTCGCCGGCGAGAGATGCAGAATCAGGAAATGAGAAAGACCCGTCATCGGAATCAATCGAGGAATCTCCGGGGAGATTGAGAAGAACTCCGGCGACGAAAACTCCGGGAAGGAGGAAAATTTCGACGGGAATGGCTTTCTGCTTGAGCCCGTTGGTGAGAGCTAGCCCAAACTGTCATTTTAAACGAAAAATTAGATTCCCGGCGGAATTTGGAAATTCCGGCGAGATCATAGTGCCGGAAAAGCCTCATATCTCAGCAGCGGCGTCGTTTTGCGCAAATAGATCGAAGAAGCTCGTGGATTTAGGCAGAGTGAATCGCCGCCGTTGAGTTTATTTCGGTGGGAAGTCTAAGTCAACGTTTGACTAACTCTAGTAAATTACGTAAGTACCCTCTTAACTTTCTAAAGTTGGTGATTTTCCCCCAAAATCAAGTGTTTTATTTGGCTTGAAAGGTGAATAATCAAATAATAATGGAATTATCGAACACTTTTAGTTTCCCTTAATTCTTGTAATTTTCTTAATTGTAATTTGTAGAATTTAATGGAGAAAAATATTGTTCTTTGGAGATTAGGAAAAGAACTTTAGTTTTATTACTTTATCTTGTTGAATTTTCTTTTTCTGTGTGATTATTAGAAACCTGTGATGAATGATGGTATTAACCATAGTTTGAAACTATATTTAAAGCATCAAATCGCTATCTAAATTTTAATCTCAACGAACACTAATAAATAACTCACTTCCTTTGTCGGAACACTAATAACTTTTTTGTTTTAAATAGTAATAAATAGCTCACTTTCTTTGTCGGAACGGTCTTTAAGGTTTCGACATAATTGGTTTGGGCCTAATTATTTCAGCCCAACTTTCATATTTGAAAACCAAATTCTCAATACGGTTTGGTTTTTGTGAATGTTGTGATTTTTGTATGTTAGTATTAAAAATAGAGATTAGAGCCCACAGAAATATTAATTGGGCTAGAGATTTAATACCAATTCTGTTTGGGCTAATGACTCAGACCCATCTCTATAATCAGGAACCCAAACATCCTTGATAATAAAGTAAGGATAAAAATTAATTTAGAATAAATTTATTAAAATATCATTTTCTCTAAAAAAATCACTATTTGTTTCTCTAAAATATTATTAAAATTTTCATTGAAAACATTATAAAAACTGATTTCTAAAAGTTAAATTGTTGACAGAAAAAAAGTTTTTTTTTTGGTTGCATGGCTTTCAGATGCTGCTAGACTGCCACGTATCGTAAGTTTCAGAGCTTAGCTGTAATGGGCCCAATAGCAAATGAAGTGTATAATTGGGCCTAAGTTACACGTGGGTCCCACTTTTAGTGATTTGTTTTGTCGTCTTGCGAAGGTTGCCTAGTCAGATCCTTGTTCGATTCCAAACAATGTGGGTCACGAATATACGACTTGACGCCCTTTTGTTGGCCACACTTATTAAAATCATACACTTTCTTTTTGTGAATTATTAAAATCGTACACTTCCGAATATAATTTTTTTTGTAAAAAAAATTTTAAAAGAAATGATAGGAACTATAATAGTGTATTTTATCTCTTAGAATTATAATTTAGGACATATAATATGTTGGGTTCTTGTTTTTTCCTTTATATAGTAACTTGTGTTTCCGAAAATACCTTTGAAAAATAAATTATTAGATCAAAATATAAACATAACTAACTAGATGCATTGTCCCTGGAAAAGTTGTAAACTCAATTGTTTAGCTTTTAAGTTTTAATAATGTCGTTTTTTTCGTAATTTAAAAAGCCTTCTTTTAGTTACATATTTGAAAAAGTTTGTAGATTAATGCATGATGTTGTTGGCCAATGGATATGATAATGCAACCAAGAAAGTAATTTTTATTCCTTCGACTAACGAGGTCCACTTAACTATTTATAATTAATCAAACTTTAATTTTATTTTCTCTTTCTCGTGAAGTCGAATATTATGTTAATTTAATTTTCCTAAAGTAATATTCTGATAACTTGTCATGCTATGATACCTTTCTCTTACATTTTAGCATGTAAAAATATGGTTCAAATAACTACAACTAATACCGAACTTTCGTATGAAATTCAACATGACGCTAACATGTTACGCAAATTTACTTTCTAATGTTTTTTTGACATTCACGCGGATATATACTTTTTTGTTCACGGTTCATTTTTGAAGAGAATTATATATCTAGAGGATTAGTCCGAGTTAATTAAGGTATGAGGTGACTCATGAATTATAAACTAAAAGATCTGTAAAGATATTGATCAAAAGTGTAAAAGTGTTATACTTATACATAATGAACAGTCAATTCATAGTGAATCTCGGAGACCACAGTTACTAAAGTGGTCCGTCACACATGCGACCACGACGCTGTCTTTCTATATAAAGACCTCTTCACTCTACAATGGTTTCTTGAGCTGCTTCTTCTTCTTCTTCTTCCTCCTTGAACTTTCTTTATCTCTGAATCTCGTAGTCATAATAACAATGGATGCGTATTACGTAGCGTTTTCGGACAACGACGAGCCACACTTTCTAGAATCTTGCTCTCTTTGTCGCAAAACACTTTCTCTTAACTCTGACATTTTCATGTACAGGTATGTACTTGTGCTTGTCCGATAGTTTCGTTGATGTTTTTTTCTAATATGGTTCTTTGAAATTTTGCAGAGGAGACATGGCGTTTTGTAGCCAAGAGTGTAGACAAGAACAGATTGAATCTGACGAAACTAAAGGAAAGAGCTGGAGAAAAACGACGTCGTCTTCTTCGTCTAGATCATCTCCTCGTAAATCGTCGGATTCTAAAGATTCCGTCGCCGGCAAAACCGTACGAGCAAAAACACTTGTTGTGGCTTAGTGATTATATCTTTCATTTCAATTATTGTTAATTGGATGTGAAGCTCGAGAGAGAGAAAGAGAGCAAAAACGGAGAAGGAGAGATCTTTGTGTTGTGTTTCTTGATTCAGTTTAAAGAAAAATATGATGAAACATCAAAGATCCTCCGTAATTTAAATGGTCTATTCTGAAACATTTGGCCCATTTTTCATCACTAAAACGAACCGTTTTTTTGTACTACGCTGAAAATTTTCTATGAGCATGTCTCAATTAATCAGTAGCAAATCCCATGTTCGACAATTGAATTAAGGAGCTTCTACATACATTATATGGTTTTAAGAAATTTAAATTTATTCCTTTATAGCAAAAAAGAAAAGCTTTTAAAACTCTCATTTCTTTATAAATTGTACTTAAGACCTTGTACACTTAATTTCATAATGAATCGTTTACAATTCTTGAAAGAAATCAAAATTAAAAAAAGAAAAAAACAAAATCAGCGAATAGGAACAGGTTTAATTTTAAAATGATGTACTTTCAAAAATTTAAAGATAAATAAAATGTTGACCAAAAAGTTTTTTTTTCCTTCAAAAAGTTTCCTCAATTTGAAAGCCCATAACGTATGGCCCAATACAAACCCATAATAAATTAAGCCCTAAGATCCATTTCTATATAAAGACGGATTCGCTAAGAGTGAGACGAGCAGCTGTCTAGGGTTTTATACTGTCGCCGTGTGGTGGTGTTTCATCGTCTTCCTCCTCTCAGAAATGGTGAACAAAATCTATCTCTTTCCTCTTCCTTATCGTTCGTTTTTTCTCTGTATGATTCGCTAGGAAGCTATAGGATTTGAATTGCAAGTTCTCAGATGCATTATATAGTATCAATGTCTGTATTCTTATGAAAGTTTCTGTGATCTATCTCTTCTGATTCAATCACTTTCTTTGTGATTTGGTTATTGACTCGTGAATCATCCACAGGCGAAGAGAACGAAGAAGGTTGGAATCGTCGGGAAATACGGTAAACTTCAGACTCTTTTACTGTAATAGCTCTCATTGAAATTTTTTAGGATTGATAAAGCTTTTGGGAAAACAATGGTGGAATCTGCAAATTTTGCTTCGTCTAGTGACTTATTAGATCGCTTCTTATTCTTCTACTGTAATAGCTCTCATTGAATCGCTTAGGATTGATAAAGCTTTTAGGAAAACAATAGTGGAATCTGCGAATTTTGCTTCGTCTTGTGACTTATTAGATTTGCTTCAAACTAGTTTCGATTTGGTCTTTATCACTCATAGACTCTTTCTTCTTGAAATGGCAATAATGGTTATGTGATTTGTGTAGGTACTCGTTATGGTGCGAGTATCAGGAAGCAGATTAAGAAAATGGAAGTTAGCCAACACAGCAAGTACTTCTGTGAGTTCTGTGGCAAGGTACTAAACTCCATTTTCTTCTTCTTCTTTTGTGTGTTTCTGAATCACATTTGTATTCGATCACATTGTGTTTAACAATGTTTTTGAATGATTGTGGCAGTACGGTGTGAAGCGAAAGGCGGTTGGTATATGGGGATGCAAAGATTGCGGAAAGGTCAAGGCGGGTGGAGCTTATACGATGAACACCGCGAGTGCTGTTACCGTAAGAAGCACCATCAGGAGGTTGAGGGAGCAGATTGAGGGTTAATTTCTGCTTTGTGTTTTTGTTTCTGTTTTTGAAAATTTAGTTTTTGAATACACTCTGCATTGTTGTTTTTTCTGAATTTAAGACTTCAAATTATTCAATGAATGAATCCGTCTTCTTAGTATTATATTGAAATTGCCATTATAAGAATAAACAAAATTATCAATCTAATTCAAAATCCAAAATACTTTTCTGTATATAATCATGAGAGCTTTGATCAGATTTGGTAAAAGATTCTCCAAATGAAGAGTTTCTGAGAGTTGTAGAAGATGCAACTAATAAGGTTAATAATATCGAATTGAACAGTTACATGAAAATTTAAAAGGGATAAAGAAAAAAGATAGAATGCTAGAAAATGAAATTTTGCAGAGTGAAAACCAAAGTGTTAACCAATTGGTATCTGTCTTCAATTCCACCCAACGAGCTTAGCTTTTGTTGCCTCTTTTAAGTTTTTCAAGAACTCTCAAACTTCATTTTAAAGCTCTGATTTCGCAAAATCCGTGACTGGTGTATGCTCCGTGGCCGTGGGAGGAAAAAAAATCTGAGCTTATCACATTGGATCAGCAGAGCACTTTCGGTATCATGATTTGTGAACCTTGAAACCGAAGATTCTTGGTACGTAGTTCTGAGTTGGTTTCTGCGGCTTTAAGTTCCCGTAAGTCATCAAGAACAAGTGAGGGAATGTGGTTCCAAAGTAGGCGCCGTCAATATCTGCAGAAATCATTTAAGGAAAAACACACTAAGACATGATCAAGCTCCCTGCATTTTTGCAAATGTAAGCCAAAAAAGGATTTTGAATAGAGAAAAAGGATACTGCCTTGGTATTTAGATCGCGGGTACGATATATCTTCACATTTTGGGCAGTAGATTTTCACGGTACTCGATCTTGGGATGTCGGATTGTCCAACCGGAAGACAAGACTGTCCGCAACAGAATACTCTCGGGCATCTCCCGAAATCACAGTTCTTGTACTTCTCAGTCTACACAAAGATCATTAACAAGAAAGCCGGTAAACAACAACAGCACTAATAACACACTAAAACAAATCAAAAACACTAAAGAGGAAACACTTAACCATTGCAGCCATTCCTTTAGTAGTCAAAATGTAACGAACATGAATAAGACCATACAACATCTCAGCAGCTGATTCCACCATTTCATTCTGTTCTTCAGTAAACATTTCACCTAAAAGATACAAAAAACTTATCAGACTCTAAAGCTCCTAACTTTCTTCTCTTTAAACTACAACAACAACAAAGAGGATAGAATCACACTTACTATTTGAAGATTCAACATCTAAAATGAGATCAAGTGCATAATCATAGTAAGGAACTTGACCACTTAACCCACAAAGATTGAAATCATCTTGAATATAATCTTCATCAACTTCACAGAAGAAATCATTTCCTCTCAAATTACAAAACCAAGAGATCCACGATGTATCATCATCACCCTCAGATCCACTCACATCAGACCCTTCACTATCCGTTTCCGATTCAACTGCTTCACAAAAATTTCAAATCAATCAATTACCCAAAACCCACAAATGTGCGAAAGGGAGAGAAAGAAGAAACAAACCATCAGGAAGCTGAGATTTAGCAGAGGAAGTAAATGGATCTTTGTCTTTAGAAACGAAAGGTCTAGTAGATGTAGAAGGTGAAGATTTCTCAAGCTTCTTGGTGAGTGCATCGTTGATTCGTTTCCGATCAATTCCACCACCGAGAATCTCCGATCTCGATGACCCACCACTCCGTTCCTTATACATACTCCTTAGCGATGAGATATTACACGAAAGTTTCAAGCTTTAGATTCTCAAAGTCTCGAGCTTGAGAGAAAAGGAAAGGAGAAGGAGGAAGGAAAGAGACGGAGAAAACTAGGGTTTTCGGTTTGATTTTAATTTAATTTTATTAAAAATTACAGAGTGGAAGACAGGACATAGGAGATGTAAAGATCTCTTCTTTCTTCTTCTCCACTGTTTTTTGATGAAGAAAAAATCTTCTTTTTTTTTTTTTTTTGCCTATTTTTCATTTTTGATTTAATAGTTTTATCTAATATCACAATGGGCTTCTCTGATTGGGCCTTCACTTCCATATGTTACAAAAGTTAAAAACTTATGAGTTTTGGTATATGGGGTTTCGGTCAATTCATACCCGACGTATCGCGAAAAGTTCCATTCCTAC